>JAQFVV010013285.1:0-170781 GCA_028023455.1 Epiperipatus broadwayi
AATAAGAGAACACTGGATAGGGATTTTAATATAAAGATTGGAGGGGTGTTGCTGTGTGCTTGACTTTTAAAATTAAGATAGTTCATGGTTTTGATTTGTGATTCAGTCAGATTTTGTCATTTCATTAAGATTATAATCACCATATGTGTATGTATATGTGAATCTATAAAAGCTTGTTATTACTGAGGTAGAGTTATCTTTCCACCTCATAGATAGGAAATAACTATCTCATAATTTATTCACTATTGCAGTAGGAGATTCTGTAGTCTATCTCCCAACTCCATTTGTTTTTATTTAAGTAGGGAATTATTAATAGAGTTATAGTTAGAGTTGCGAAAAATGTTGTTCATGACCATATGGAGTAAGTGTGTAGAAAACTAGTTCTTTGCATGATTCTAGTCTCAGAGAAGATTTCTCTCTGGCCAATGCAGACATTTGAAGTTGTGTTGTTTCATATTTAGTTTCCTTTACTGAGACACTGATGTGTGCATTATAAAGCTGCATAGTGCTATGAAATATATAGAGGGTTTTGCAACACAGGATAAAAGTGGCTTTGACAGGATTAGGGTTTCAGTCAGATGTGTATGTTAATTTGGGGAGTGACAAAGAGTTTAATTTGGAAGCTGACTGATCTGTAGCCCATGTTTGTGAAGGATAATAAATTAAACATTGTCAAGCTGGGGCAACATGCTGACCTATCAAAATATATACAGTCACTAAAGTGGAACCTGTTGATATTTGACATGCATGAATGTAAAATTATGGTTCTTATATTTAAACCCATTTGTTGGACTGATTAAAGATTTTACATGTCACATCATCTTTTCATAGGAAATATAAACATTTATTACTTGTTGGAATAATTAAATTCAGGATTATTATAAAATATGTTATTGACTGCTCGAATAGTTCAATTGGTAACTTTCGTAATGAAAGGGGAAGCAGAAATTTATAGGTTTTATACAATTTATAAGAGTATTTCATATTATATTTAAATACGAAATTCTGATTATGATTCCATGCATAAGTGTCTTAACATTCAATTAAAAATGAGTCAAGACAATGATTAAGTTATAAAGAAATTTAGTTAATTTAAATATGTATTATGTATTATTATTATTATTATTATTATTATTATTATTATTATTATTATTATTATTATTATTATTATTATTATTATTATTATTATTATTATTATTATTATTATTATTATTATTATTATTATTATTATTATTATTATTTAGTAACTTTCATATAATATTAGAGTGTAGTGATATTATAGATGTGTTTATTATTATTATTATTATTGTAATAAAGATTTGTTATTATGAATTTATATGCATGTCTTGTGTTTGATATTTCAAATATCTCCAGAATCTTTATCTAACACCTATATCTAGAACTAATATTAGACCACATTTAAATTTAAGTTATTCATTTTTATATTGATTGATTTCATAGTTGATTTACATAATTCATTTTATATTGATTAATTACATAGTTCATTTGCATAATTCATTTTATGATTGATTTCCATGTTTCAGTTACATAAGTAATTTCCTTGATCAATTTTTATGATTAATGTCCATGGTTTATTTCCATAGTTTACATTGGCAAAATGTAATAGATTTTTAAAGTACTAACTAAATTTGGGAAAACAGATGATATAAATTAGAATAATATGAGAGAAAATAGTCAATTTAGGTTTATTAAATTTAGTCATTTGGTTCATTGCACTGTTGTGAATATTGGGAGCAGACATAAAATCTCTTTCCTGCTTTCGGTATTTAATGTGATCCCCACTGGCAAACTCACATTAAATTTCATTTAGCAAATTTTGTGATCATATCCATTGCAATGTATTCATTAACAATTACACCTCATTAGCAGATCAAGACCTTGAGAAAGAGTATTTTGATTATTAAATCTAAGAACTATCTTGGAAGTCAAGTAGCGTAAATATTAAAATGCGTGAAATATTATTATAATAAGGATCATGAATTGATAGTTAGTTGGAAGACTTGTATGTGTGTTTGAGAGAAAAGGATTAAGAATTATCAGTTAAGAATATATAAAGAACATAACACAGACATTCAGTGTTATATAATTGTAACTATTGAGATTATAGATGCTGAGAATGAAAAATAAAGTAGTGGGATTAAATGGGAAGGATTTATTTATAACATTTCTTTATCCTATTTTAAATTATACAATAATTTTATATTATAAGCATAAGTTATGAGTTGTCTGCATCGATTACTAATTTATGTCCAGTCACGTATGAATTGAAAATGTATACAACAGTGTCATAGTTACCACTCGAGATCATGTATTTATATTAAAGTTGTGGAAGAAAGTTGTCTCATTAGTATTCAGTTGGTAATAAGAATTTACCATGGAAAAATTTTCTTTATTGAGGGTAGGTTTGAAACCAAGACCACAATAAATTGAGTTGTATTTATCAACATTATATTTTTTTGAGAGACAGTTTAATTACTTTCTCCATTATCTTCTATAGTCATCAGCATGGATAATGATGATCTCTGGTGGGCATTACAATATCATAGTTGCAATTCGGCATCTGGGTATACTTAATCTTATTCCTAATCTGATAAGACAAACACTCTAGACATTCTTGTTTGATCTCAATGTTAGACTCACTCGACTAGCTAATTGAATAAAATGAAATAAAATTGAGGCTACAATATATAGGAGCAAACATACTAACAAAAGATTGATTTTTTTTAATATTTTATTATACATCATTTTGTAAACTTTTTTTTTTTAAATTGCTTGTTTTTCCTATTAAACTTTATATTTTATAAAATCCAAGATGAAAAATGCAACCATTAATTGTCCAAAAATAATTAAAAAGATGGAAACATTATTGTTTTAATCTGGGAAAAAAAATTTTAATTAAAGTTTTTACTTAAAATAAAATGGGGATTAAGATTAACGATTGTACTTTTGTTATAAACATTTTGTCAAATCTAATGTCAAATCTATTTCCAATCTGGAAATAGATTTGAATATATTTTTGGAATGTTCTCTAACTGTTGCATCTTTAAAAATCAATGGACAAAGAAATGTAAAATTTCTGTTAGATTAAAGATAATGTTTGAGCTAGAGATAAGAAATGGAAAGCATTCTTCAAATACCTGGGCAGGAGTATAAAATGACCAGATTTGAAATCACTAACATATTAGTTACTATTGAGAGAACTCTGCAGTTAACTGAATCCAAGCTGGTTTGAAATGTAAGCATGGAAAACTCATTGCCTTTCTGACCCATGAGGGTCATTTTCTGATACTGTAATATCCTGCTGCCCTGAAATAAAGTAAAAGTCCAACTAGAGAATTGTGGAATGCTAGATGGAAGCTTGCTGTCACATACAAACTGCTATGCATGAGCTGGACTTTTTAATATGGACTCTTAAGATGGTGCAAGGTAAATTATTTCAAACCGCCACCATTGAGAACTAAATCTAGCTTGCCTAACTAGTCTCAAACTCTACTATCAATTTCTCCTAATATATAATTTAATTTTGTAACTTTTCTAATGTGTAAATTGTTCTCAAATAATTTCTGTAAATTTAATTCTTTCTCATATGCTCTAACTTTCTTTAACTTTGGTGCAGTCATTTATTTATTACTTAATGTTATATGTCTATTTTAGTTATTAATATGCCAATCTCAAGCAGACTGACAGGTTGAATTTTGTCAAATCTTTTCTTTCTTCTTTTAAATAAACCTTCATTAATTAAGGTTATTAATGTTCCCTCAAAATATAATGCATTTTTAATTAATATGCTTCCAGTTTGTTTTTATGAATCAACATCTTGTTTGTTTTAGAATAAAAATTTATTCATTTAACTCTGGATTTTCTACCTGGGGTGAATCCAGAACTTAGGCTAGTTAACACTTAGAAACCTTATTTATTTTATAAATATTATTATTTAATTCTGAAATGATGACCAATTAGGTGTTTTCTATAAATGCTAGTTTTCTTTTATTTTTTCATACTCTTAAAATATCTTATACTTAAATATTCTTAGTTGTTATAAAATCCACTTAGATGGGATTGAATTATTTTAAATAGCAGAAAAGGGAAGGGGGTAAATCTTATTGTTTCTTTTTCTAAATAAAATCTTAACATATTAGGGGAATCTATCTCTCTTTATATATATATATATATTGTAACCAATTGGATTACATAGAACACACTAATATAGTGTGTGTGCATAAATGTATATATATATTGTACCATTTATTTACATATAAAGTACAAATTACTTTTTAATATTAAGTATGATAAAAAAGAGAAAGGAGAACGAACACGATCTTTATTTTTTTTTGTAACATAATGTTTTAAGAGAAAAAAACGTACAGTGAAAGTTTAATTTTTCTTTTTTTTTAGAAATAAGTTAAATAAAATAAATTCAATGTTGGAAAGTGTATATTGGATCATTGATTAAAATAGCGAAAGGAAATTTCAAAAGGCGAAAGATTGCTATCAGAAACAACTTTCGGATGGTAATTAAAAATGGCCGAAATTCTTAGCGGAAAACAGACTTTGTAAAAAAGAAAAGGAGAAGAATGTAGAAGTTATAAAGTAGAACAAAGAAAAAGAAAGGACGTGCGCAGAGCTTCTAAAAAGAATCAAAGAGTATAAAAGGAGCGGACAGATTTGAAAAGGGGTCTTTTTTTTACCTGGGTGTTCCAATAGTGCTGAGCATTTGAAAGTGTTTCATATTCTTTTAATAAAAATGTGTTCACTTAGATACCAGCTGAAATCGGTCGCCATGAGTGAGTAGAACGATATCGCTTGCCGACACTTTCTCTCGGAACAAGTCACCTAGATCGTCCTCGTGCTACCTAAATTGGATCGGAGATTCGGACCTAAAACTAAAAGAAAAAAAACAGCTACTGCGGACTACTCTCTAACGGAATCGATCAATGACCTACTTAATGTTAACTTACCGGTAAGTAAATGTACATAAATTATTTTTTACATAAAGCTTTATGAATAATGAACTGAATTGAAATGTTGTCCCATAAAATTTTCTTGGATCAGAAGATTCACGAACTGAGAAAGGAACCAAAATGTCGCGACAGAAAATCAGACTAATGAATTAATACTCCAATATTCGACACAGATTCATGAATTCATATGCACAATCTTTTCCAACATTGTAATTTCTATCATAATCATAATTATTGAATGTTTGACGAATTATAATAAATCATTATTATTAACTTCACTTTCATTGTACGTGTCAAAAATTAATACTATTCTATGTAATTTTTTTTTTAGTTATTTAATTTAGATCGTATAATTATTACCTTACGGACTACAATATTTGACGCAGTCTCAGTGGGTCTAACGATCCTGGCGCCCTCAAGTAGAAATTAAAAACTGGCTCTGCTCACGATTGTACTTGGTAATAATTCTAGGCCGAAGTTGATCAGGAAAAATAGCTGTGTGTAGAATTAAAATAAAACTTTTTTTTATTATTTTGATACAGTTTGATCAACACACGCTCAAATATAAATTTGAGGCGTATAAGGGCCTTGTAATACGAAAAACGTTACAATATATATTGTAACAAAATTAAAGTAGCTCAAAAGAAATATTATTAAAATATTAAAGAGAAATTCATATACAATTGAATTTCGTTAATTTTGTTACTATATATATATATAAAGTTGAAAGGAAACCTAGAAATAAACATTGACAAAAATTATAGTAGATATTCTCTACATTCATTGAAATAAAAAAAAATAGTAAATAAAGAGTTAAATAACTCTGGGCTTAAAGTAAAATTTAATTGTAAAAAAAGTATTTTAAAAAGGTGTGATAAATAATATTTGTAATTCTGATTTTGAAATTAACAAAAAAAAAGCAAGCATATTATTTAAACTCTTTTAATTAATACTTGTATAAAATATCTTTTTTAATTAATGCTTGTTTGCATTTTTACTATGTAGTTAAAAATCTTTGTAGATTAAAAATTCTAAAGGATTCTCACACCTTTGGTCAAATTTCAAAGATTAAATTAAAAACATGAAAATCACATTTTGATAAAAATTTCCAGCTTGTTTTCAAATGGATAAAAGTTAATTGAAAACAGCCACTGTGTTTTTGTCTCCTGACCTACCCAAGGTTATAAAAGACTGATAAAAAAATAGTTAGTTTGGATTGTAGTTTTTTGTAAGAGCTGAACAGAACAGATTGGTTACTAGAAAATTTTAAGTGGCAGTAACTAACTGACCAAAATTGGTAGCTGCAGTTTGTTTTTAGCTGTAGCAGAGAGTTGGAAGAATAGCCACCATGAACTGATGTAGCTGAAGGCAGGATAATAGATCGAGGACTACTATTATTTTTTGCAGGAGTTTTGATTTACTTGAAGCTGGGTCACTTCTGAAGCAATAGCTTAAAAAAGGAACAAAATAGCTAGCAGTGCTATACAGAGGTCCTATGAGGATTTAAGGGAGGACAGTCCAGTAGCTGCTTTATAGTTTATTGCAGAGTTTTTATTCATGAAGCCAGGGTCACTTCTAATGGATCAACTAGCTGCTTAAATATGTTCTAGAAGACAGCTTGACAATTGCTTGGATTACAAAAGTAAGCTCATGGTGTGCCAACTAATTACTTGAATACTTTTCCCTGATGATGACAACAAGCCTGGAATTATATTTTTTCTGATGGACTAAAGACCAAGCTTAACAAAAGAAAGCATGAAGAAATTGATGTACTTATGCAACTGTTTATCTATACACACAGGGAACCACAGATAAACACATTGCATGTATCTACAATGAGTTATTTTATTTTACCATTCCTTAAAATGACTTTTAAGATTATAAATTAATAATTTAAAGTTAACACAAACAAATAACTTTTGCTTGAGTTGAAATCTAACAGCAGTTATATATAATAATGAAATTTTAAATAATTTCTTTGGTCTGAAGTGACAGATATATAAAACAATTTTATTTTTCATTTATTAAGAAAAAAGAGACAATTTATAAATTAGAGACCTTGATAATTAATCAAAAAGTACCTGTCAAACAAAAGTTGTCTTTATTTAGTTTGATAAAAAAAGAACTTATAAACTGAAACTAAATTGTAAATTATATCTATATTTTGTTTATACACACATATATGTGTGAAATTTATGTGATTTCCAAATGAATTATGAAAAAAAAATTATTGTAACAAGTTGAAATAGACAAAAGTCAGTGTGCTTATATACACACACACTCATATATGTAAAATTTTAATATTTTTTTTATTAAATGTCAATTAATTTATTGAATATTCATTATATATTATAAATCACATGTCTGTGTGCACATATATGTTAATCATTGTAACAATTTGAATTTTAAATAGTAATTATGTAAATTGATGGAATAACATGAATTTTGTAGTAATCTTATAAATTACAGTGTGATGACTTTATTATTGTGTATCATTCAAAATAAAAACCCTTAACCTATAATTTATGAGCTTAAATACCATTTTTATTGTTATTATTAAACTTATTTAATTGTTAAAATTGTTGTCATCATCTCTTGGTCACATACAGTAATAGAGCTTGTGTTCTCTGAGCTAGTTTCATGCATGGGATGAATATGTAAATGGGGATGTATACTTAGTGCTTTGGGGCATCCAGAGATGATCAATCATCATCCTGGTTGGTGCAAAAGAGGATACTCTTTAAAGCCCATGCACTATGTTTTTTTAATTTAGTCTTATTAGAAGTTAAGTTTATAGTTGGCCAGTACAAGTGGCCAGAACATTGATGATGATCAGCACATTTAAATATCCCAGCATTATTGTTTTCATTTCTTATTATTGTGTATTTTTAATGGATGGGCACTAAGCTGGTGCATCCAAGTTATGTTTATATAATTGCCCAAGCTGGCAAAGGCTCAATAGTTAGCCTGGTCTACAGAAGACCCATTTCTGATCCAGTCACAAGGTTGACTGTTGATTTGTATTTTTTATTATTCAAATCCAGCCACAAGATGTACTGTTGATTTTATTCTGATTTATTGTACTAATTTCTTTATTCCCATAACTGATGATGAATGGTATTTGAATTATACTTACTTTTACTTTATAATGCTGGTTGATATATGATTAATGTATATTTTAGTTGCTCTTCTGAGTTAGCTGGCTGATCTCTCAATGTTCACAGAGAGTTTTTAATCTCATTACTTATATATACTTTTCAAACTATTGATTTTGTATAGGTGAACCAACTCCACTTACAATCGGACTCAATGGAATATCTGGCTTGTGAATTTTTGGTAAACCATATAATTTTGGATAAAAAGAAGATTTTTCCTTGGGAGTAAGCTGTACCTTTGTTTCTAAATCTAGATCAGTAGAATAAATTAATGTTTTCGTTTTCTTTTCAAGATAAGTCATAGTATCTCTATAAATTTTTTTATAAATATTATCATTTAATAAATCATGTATTTTTTTTAAATAATCAGCCTTATTTAAAATTTCTGTAGTATTACCCTTATCTGCCGGAAGAAGAGTAATAGATTTGTCATTTTTTAATGCAAACAAGGCTCTTCTTTCATTAATTGATAAATTAGTTTTAGGTGGTTTTGCTTTATTAAAAATATCGTATATATTTTTCCTCTCACTATATCTGCATCCCCGCAAGGTATTTTTGATAAACTACTTTCCACTCCTCAAAAGGTAATTTTGTTGGTGTTATTGCAAAATTAAAACCTTTATTTAAAACTTTTAGTTCAAAGTCTGATAATTTTCTATCAGACAAATCCTTTACAGCGTGCACACTTCCTCGTTCAGACAAAGACAATGCTAGCATTTCCTGTTTATTTTTAAGTAGTTTGTTAAATTTATTCTTTTGCCTTCGAAATTTAAAATCATTTTCTTTAGTCACTCTAAAATAAACGATCTTATCACAAATTGACCATAATGTTGGATGAAAAGTATTACTTAATAAAAGGCAGAGTTGTAACAATTTTTTATCTAAAAAGTCTAACTTTTTTCTTGTATTTCTAATAAAAGAAGTTAAAATATCAAAACTTGCCTTATTCAAAACTGCGTCAATTTTCTTCATATGCGTATGGAAAGAAATTTTACAACAGCTAGGATAAAGTCCATTTCTTTTACAGTTGAGTAAAAATTGAAGATCACAAACAGCTTTAATTTTCTTCACACACATTCTTTCAAAAAACCTCCATTCTGTAAACCAATCTTTCCCGTAAAGATGAATAATGTTAATTCTAATATTTTCATGGATAAAAGATGTCATATTATTATTACTTTGCGAGATCACCTACACAGACACTAGCTCATTTTTTGACTTCTTTTTTACAGCCGCATTTAACAACGATTTCATCATATGTTAAAGATGCTAATCATTTTCTTGAGCTTATCCAGGATATTAAATTGACTAAGAATGATATTTTGGTAAGTTTTGACATTGCTTCACTTTTTACTAGTGTACCTGTAAATGAAGTGATTCAAGTTTTAAAAAATATTCAGTTGCCTAATTTTGCTGTGGTTTTGATTGAACACTGCTTATCGAATACACTTTTTGTTTTTGATGGGCAGATGTATAAACAAACATCAGGTCTAGCTATGGGTTCACCAATTTCTCCAGCATTAGCTTCTATTTTTATGGGGATTTGGAAAATAAAATTTTGACTTTAGCAGTTAAAAAACCATCTATATGGCTGAGGTATGTTGATGATACCTTTGTTATTTGGCCTCATGGCAAGCATGCTCTTGATGACTTTTTTAATTTTTTAAACTCTTTTCACAACAATATTAAATTTACCATGGAAATAGAAAATAATAATCAATTACATTTTTAGATGTTTTGATTGGAAGAAAGGAAGATGGTTCTTTATCCCATGGTATATATAAAAAACCAACACACACTGGGAGATATCTGCATTTTTCCTCTCATCACCATCCTGCACAACTATTTTCAGTAGCAAAGACATTATTGGATAGAACAAAGAGACTTTTTGATGATAGTCATTTTCACCAGGACCTTTTTGCTACTAATAAAATGCTTCTTCATAACGGTTTTAATTACAACATTATTAATAGGGCTTATACATATCAAAAGAAAAAAGATTTTGATACATCAAAAATTAAGACAATTTTGCCATATATAAAAGGAGTAACTGATAGAAGTGGTAACATTTTAAAAAATAATAATATTCACACAATTTACACTACTTATAAAAAAATTAGTGAAATATTTCCACTTCCTAAAGATAACATTGCTTTGGAGTGTCATGGGGTATATGAAATTCCATGTAGGGTCTGTCCACATACATATATAGGATAGTCTAATCGTAAAATAAATATTAGAAAGAAAGAACACATTCTGGCAGTGAGAGAAAAATCCAATTCATCAGCTATTTATTCTCATATAAAATTAACAAATCATGATATCAATTTTGAAAAAACAAATATTTTAGCAAAAATTGAACAATATGACCAGAGATTGCTAAGAGAAGCTATCGAGATTTTTAAAAGGCCCAAGAGCATAAATGAAAGGTGTGAATTAAAGAAGATTAACAACATTTGGAAGAAGCTATTGGAAGAGAAAATAAATTTTAAAACTTCTCAACCAATAGAATTTAAATATGAGGAGAAAGAAAATGATAAAAATGATTTTAAATCTCACATGCATTCTTATGATTTGAGAAAGAGGACGCTCTGAGGAAGGTACTTGATATTGTACTGAAACATCAGCAATTAGCTTTTTCACTACACGGAATATCCCGCAAATAGTAATAATAATATGACATCATTTATCCGTGAAAATATTAGAATTAACATATATATATATGACCAACTTCAGGCAATTTAAACTTTATTTTCATTACAAACATTTTACAAACTGGAGTCAATTATTTTCACTTTGACAGATAATCAATCTAGTGAGGTATTACAATACATAATATATATTTGGAAATCAACTTTTTTTCAATTTCACATAAAATGTTTATTGGGTGGTTGGTGGACATTTTATACATTGAGAAATCACATATATAGGTATGATAATAGAGTTTCACTATTTATATAAAGGAGAAAAAATGTCATTGGTATTATGATACATAGATTTTAGTTTGCATTTATAGTATTTATTTATAACACTTAAATAGGATACATTAGGATTCATAAATATACTAAAAACATAATAATAAATATCATTTATCTAGACAGGGTGAGAGATATTTATCTCTCACATTTTTAAAAAAGATTTTAATATTTTATTGAAGGGTAAACAAACAGACTAAATTTGTCAAAGATATACACATAATGACACAATTGTTTTATATGAAATTATTGATATAACACTTTTTCATTTCTTAAACTTTGCCTATGAATGAACATGTCCATTTTAAATATAAATGTAGACTAATCTTCATTGTTTACATGCGTATTGCTTGCTATAACAAAAGTATAATTATTATTTTAAAAATAATTAATAGTCATTTGACTTATAGGTTGGTGGTTTGATTATTAATACACAAATAGTTTCAGCATTGTGAAATGGAATATTTATGTTTCCACTTTTATGGTTAGTATTATTTTATCTTGCTATGGTATTGATAAGGATTTGTGACAGCTTTCAGCTGATAAGTATGTGCCACATATAATGGCATCAAATATAGTATTACTATTAATATTGTGCATGGGCAGATGGAGAATCCCCCATTACTGATTACCTGGAGAGGATGATATTGTTGAGGCTTATCAATAGTTAGTGCTTAGTTAGCATAGTTAATTCCAAGAGAGAATGATATCCACGGTCTCAATTCTATTTCTCTGTGATGAGGTATTGCCCACACTTTTATACCTATGAAGAGGTATTAGAATTGGCCATATTATTGTACAACTATCATGTTGTTTTGTAGTGCCTCCTTTTATTGTTTATTTCCTAATGAGGTTAAATAATTAGTTTTCCACCATGTATGGTGAAATTTTTAGTATCTTAAAATTAAATAGCAAAGATAAGATAAAGTTATATTCAGGGACACTGGTCTATCTATAGTGTTTGCCTAATTGGAATAGTGTTATTATGATGTTGTATGATCTTAATCAGTTATAAACAAAACAACCAAAACTTACTATTGATTGTAGAACTTCCATATAAAAGAGCAAGAGATGCACATGGACAATGTTGATTTATCTTCATCAAGCAGTGGTTTGCCAATGAATTGGTAAGTTAGGTTAACTATTAAAATTATTATGTTGTGGACATAGGCAATGTTTTGATGTCATGTGTGCATTTTTGATTTCTGATGCCTGTCCCTACATTAATACAATAAATCCCTTCATAGTAAATAATAATAATTGCTAATTGTGTTGAATATTATAATTGTCATTATCATATTCTGATAAATAAAATAGTACAGTGTAATACTCTACTTTATAACTTTTGAGTTTTAGATTTAAAATTTGTGCATATCCCAAAGACTTAAATACACTTTTGGTTTTATAATTTGAGTGCTAATTTAGTCTAAATAAAGTTTAACCTTCCTATTCTATAAGATAAAATAATAATAGAAACATAGCCAATAATGATAGTGATACTATGAATATCACTGTATTAGTTTGTCTTATTTACTATATGTGTAGGCAATGGGTTACCAATTCTTTTCCATCCCTGATTTTATCTAATGTATTCGTCTTGTTTAATGCAATGTGTCGGAAATAAAATTTTAAATAGTCTAAATAAATCTTGTTGCATTAAAAAGTTATTTAGTTGTCTGTAGTCTTATTGCTAATCGCCACACATATTATTATTGTTATCGCTATCGACGTATCATCTGACTATATTGAAATCATCATCAATCAATATAGTATAATTAACTATATGTTGGTATATCATAATAATTTTGTTAAGCCCTAAGGTATCATCACTAAATAATCAAAATATTATTAACCTAGAGTGCATTATTTTAAGTGGTATACTAAAAGATAAACACTTAATATTGATTTAATCAGTTTATTTGGACCCATAGATCTATCATTCACTGATCTTGATCACATTGTTTGTAATTATTTGAGAAAAGGAAGTTGGTAAGTTATTGTATTTAGTTATTAAAAAGTTACTCCTATTTCTTGAAGCTTAAAGTTAATAATAGTTGGGGACTTTATTAAGTTTCTTTGGAATTAGTAAATATTGTTTGTTAATTCGATTTTGTATTAAAAGCTGTTTGTGCATTATGTTTGGGTAGTGGAAAAATCCCTCTCACTGACTCAAAGTATATCTTGTATAACAGGTTTTAAGTTGTTTGAACCCTGAGAAAAATAAGTTATTAATTTGCAATGTAGAATTTGAATTTATGGTAAATTTTATATCTTGTTATTTATTATAGTTGGATTTGAGTTATGTTATATTCACTGTTTATGAAAATCAAGCAAACTTTAAGGTGTAAATTGCTTCTTTTGTCTTAAAATGTATAGCTTGTTTTAACTTTATGATGAATATTCTGGTTTTGTCAAGCTTGGAATCCATATTTTATTTAGTTTATCTTATTATCATTTAATACAATATTAGTTTATAGTTTAATATCTCAGCCTCCATCATCAACATTGTTCTTCAATTTAGTCTTGATCGTTCTTTTATTTATTCATTCTCATTTGACCTTATTTCATTATCACAATTAATTATTCATTCATTAACTTCTATTATCATCTTAACTATTCATTAACTCTTATTTTATCATCATCTTAATCATTCATTATTCCCATACATCTTTTTTCTTTACTCTTCATTCTCAGACTCATTTCATTTTATGATTTAATTATTACTTATTCTCATAATCCATTTAGTCATCTACATCCTAATTTATTTATTACTTAATTTATAATTTTAGTTTCATATTTATTCCATAGATCTGGTTATTATTTATTTATTGGTTTGACAAATATTAAATTTATCTCAGAACCTTTTGTTTGTGGATTTTAAAGCTAGTTTGACCAGAAGTTATTATCTTCTTTAATCACCTTGTATCTTCTTTAAGTTTATAGTTTCATGCATGCTTAGTTCAATAAAGAAATTATCTCTTTAGTTTAACATTTCTTTTTAGGCGTATATTCTTGATGATTGCTAGCTAAGACGGAGACAAAGTGGGATTTAGTCACTCTAAAATGTGAGGCTAGATTAGTTGAATGTAGTAAGGTTACAATATATATATATATATATTGTACACTTTTTATCAGCCAGCCTATTCTAAAATAAAATTTTGGTGTATAATTTTAAATTTTACAAATCCAATAATATTTACTTATTAAAAGAAAACAACAATGACATACCTGATCACAGGATTTAAACTCGGATTTAGCTAATGGAAATTTATAAATGATCTTAACTCAAGTTACATATAAATAATAACCTATAGAGTCATATGTATGCAGATAAATGGACAATTGATATCATTTATTATTTAAAACCAGGGAAGTTTAAATTGTATTTTGTAAACATGATGCGTTATAGAGACCAATAATTATTGTTTATGCGCAGTTGATTTTAAAAAAAAATGTTTATATTCAAATCGTATTATATTTCAAAGTGAGTAAATATTTATTAATTTTACCAAAATACTGATCTAAAATTAAAACAGTAAATTGTATCTTTATTTAATTTCTAAAAATATTGTATTTCAATATTTTTTTTAAAAAATGAAAAATCGGTCATTTTAAAATAATAAACAAAAAAACTTGCAAGGTAAATCTATGTTGTTATAAACAGAAAAAGGTGGGAAATATTAAGCAATCGAAAAGTGTCAAACAATTTTTTACTAAAAAAAATCCAAAAAAGAAGAGGTTTTCTTCTTGATTGTAAAGAATAAGTAACTAGGTTTTATTTTCTTGGGTTAAAAAAAAGTTGGATTAAAAATTCCTAAAATCTTATTATTTGCAAGCAGAAAAAGTAAAGAATTGTAAATGTATGGATATATTGGATAACTATAAGCTTTATGTTTAAATTAATCAAATAAATTAATCGTTTTCTACTGGGAAAATCAATGGTCAATAATTCTCAATAATCTCTTGAAAATTAATAAATATTGAGGAAATAATCGTTGATGAATAATCAACAAATATACTCACTGAAAGGGAACAATAACTGTGCTGTGGGGAAAATGAATTGCAGTAATAAACCAAAGGAAATAAATAAACACCGTCAATATTCAGTAAGGATAAATAAAAGAACTATAAATCCCGGGGAAACAGTTAAGTATATATATATTTAAGATTCAATAGAACTAAATTTTGGAATAGATGAAAAGTGTTCATTTTCATTCCGGCTATACATAAAATCCTAATGACAATAAGAGATAGGAGAAGTATTTAATCTGAGCCATACTGGTGGGAATATCAGTTTTTTATAAAGTTTTAATTGAAAATGTTGCATGACACATATATTTTGATTAAAATCATAAGTGTACCTTATAATATATATGGAAATATATGTCATCTAGAATAAATAAACAAGCCATAAATAATTTTTTTGGTATTACTAAACAAAGAACAAAAGGAAGGATTATTATTGCAATAACCCAAATACCTCGCGCTAGTCTTAGGAAAAGCAGAATCTTCAGAGAAAGAATGAGAAAATAAAAGTTATAATAAGTTTATGCAGTGTGGAACAACCCAGAACGCTAAAAAATTTAAAGTTGTTATTATACTTTTAGCTGAGAATTTAAAAGAGAACTTGTTCCTAATGTTGGTATTTATACTTTTAATCTATGAATTGTTAGTACGATGGGGGAGGGGGGGAATAAATCATTTAATAAGGAATTAATTAAACTTTTATATTAATAGTTATTTCATAATTAGGTTGAGATTAAAGATTATTACTCATTTAAATAAACAAATATGCTCAATACTCTAGTATGAAAGGTATAATAGGGTATTTAATGCGATATATACGCAGTCCAGAGGCAGGGTGTGTTTACATGTGCGAACGGATAAAAAAAGAAAACAATATTTTCTTATGTGAAATATAAAAGTATTAATTTTGTTTTGCTTATCAACCTCCAAAATTATAACTATCTTTTCTCCATTGTTTTTTGTATTATTACTTATTCATCAAATATGTAACCTTAGTCCTATTATTATTTTAGAGGTTGAAATAACAGACCATGGATTGAAAAAAAAAGACAAAAGAATAAACTGGATGTGTAATATGTAGGCACATATACAGGGGTAAATATCTTAACATACAATGGGAGATTGTTAGTTTTGTTTAATTATAATACTCCGAAGATTAATTTTCTATTGTTATTGTTATTATAATATATGTGTATATCATTTCGTTATGTTATTTTAAATTAGATGTCAATGGTAATGTTTATTGTAATCATTTGTAATGAATATTAATAAAATTATTGTTTTGAAAGTTTTATCAAATTCTAAATGTTGCATTTCTTTTCTGGGCTCATTTTCACCACATCACACGAACTCAAAATGTACAGTTGAAATTAAAATAGGAAATCAATTCAGTTTAGAGCAATCAAACAATTTAATAAGCACACATCTTTTAATAGAGATTTTTACTTGCTACATGCTGCCTTGATCTCATAAGTCATTGATGACAATGAATATAAAATTAAACGATATATTACTTATTAGTGAAAGTATTAGTGTTAATTACAGTTTAGTTAATAATACTGTTTTAACAATAAGTATTAAAGAACATAAATATAAAGCTTGATTACAGATTTAAATTATAAGCCTTTCTTAATTTGGGCACTACCCATGGAAATCAGTAAAATCCCTCTTGATATTTCATAGGTAGTATAAAGAATTAATAAATCAATGATTTTCCTGATATCTCCTTATTAAAAAGTTATTCTTGTGATTATTGCCAATCTTAATTAACAAAAATAATAGGAATAAAAGTTTATCTGTAATTATCTAACAGATTGGTATAATGAGTGATTGAATCTAAAACTTAATAGTTATCGATATGATATAATATAGTGGTTATTATTGTTAGCCATGAGAGTATGTAGATACATAATAAGGAGGAGTATCTGGGTATTCTCATGCCCATTGAACAAATATTTTGTATTTGTGTAATGTTAAGAGGATGTGATCTGTTTATGGGGAAGCGAGTCTCACATTAATTGTATTTAAAATATGTCTTATCTTAGAAATGTTAAATGAAGTAAAAATAACTTGGGAAAAATACTAACCTTATCTAAATTCAATTGTTATAGTTAAAGAAAATGGTCGGGAAATAGGCAGTTTGTTAATAGTACCTAACCAGAGTCCAAGTAGGGCCTAATGTAGGGACTTGACACCTCTGCTTAGGGTCGTACCACCTATAGACAGGCCAATATATATATATATATAATCACTAACATTTGTTGATATTTGGCGTTAAGTTTATCTTGGCAGTCTTTTAGATGATCTCAGAGAACAAATGACGTATCAATGACTCATAGGACCGGGTGCGAAAAGTAGTTTTGAAATCCTCTCATAATAAATACGAAATAATGCTAGCAAGGTAGTTTATTACTTACTAAAAATACTGATCAATCAATTACTTTCTTAAAAATAAATCTTTATTTTTAGTCTTTTGCATATGATTATTGAAACTTGTTCTTGTGGCATTCAGGCTAAAATGTTTACCTCCCCACTCTCCAAAAAAGTGACGAATTTGTTCATTGTAACTCATATTTTTCTTTTAAACTTTTAGGTTTCTCAGTTTCACCCTGAAAACTTCTCTTCATGGCTATATTTAATAAACAAATGTTAATAATGTAAAGTAAAAATAGTAAAATAAAATAAATTTAATTTTTCCTTAAAGTGATTTTAATATGCGATAGTTTGACTCTTATAATCGATTAAAAGACAATCGATGAATAAATTCTTGCTATTAATCACCGTTTATTGTGTAAAACATAAATAATAATGTAATATCTTAATAATTATTTGATAACGTAATGTTTCATTTAAAGCAAATCGTTCCATAATTTGCAAGAGATCAATTGTGCTTATCTGATTGGATTGTCGGTATGCTAAACGCGTTATGGATTTTAATTACTACTTGAGATATATGCTTTTCAGATACATAGACATATATTCCTTTACTACTGTTATTTCTACCAAAAAAACTCTATTCGAGTTAAGTTCATTTTTTAATGCTATTCATAAAGTTCCATCGGTATGTATAATCTAATCAAAATATTCATAATTTTAACTTTTTTAAAGTATCATTGTTAGCCTTTATTCTTTTTTTATGAAATGGATTACACTAATCTTTTTAGTATTCAACTGTAGACTTAAATATATTTATTGTTGTAAAGTTTCCTGAATATCTGGAGTATTGTTTGCAAAACCTACCCACATCTTTTGCAAAACCTTGACTTAAATTGAGTCCAATATGTTTTTATTTTCTTAGTTTACAAATTTAATCCAGAAAACACTTTTTGTGATGTAAAAAATATTGGAGATATTCAACTAATCTGTTTATATCCTTGCTTATTTTAATTTTCTGAATAGTCACATCATGTCGTCTAATCAATTTTTCCTGTCTTATTCAGTTCATGTCGTCTAATCAATTTTTCCTGTCTTATTCAGTTAGCAAAAATCTTTAATCGTTATGGAGATGATAGTAAATTAGCTGGCACATTCTTTAAATGTCAGTAGCACATCGGTGCTTATTCAATCATATGATACATCTTTATCTCTTAAAACTTTTGGTATATAATTTTAACAACAGTTTTTAAGCACTTCATTTTCTTCCTTTAATATGTCAATAAAAATCTTCATCACTTTCTCCCATTATTTCCTTTTTGGTGATTCAATCATAACACTCATACCTTTAACCTTTTCTTTTAAAATACTTGGACATTCAGAAAATGGTTTAACTGAAGCGATTACTTATTGCTCTTTATTACTATATCATTTTTGTAGAATTCTGCCATACATCCCTATATAATAATCGTTCTATCTTTTATTTTACTGCATAAACAGCTTTTCTTCCAATATCAAGATGACATTTTATATTTTTAAAAGTAGTATTTCTCTCGTTTCATTACCAATTCACTATTATATCTCTTAAATCCTTGTATTGTGTACCATATTTATAGAATTCCAGGTATTCAATAAATTATTTTGAAGATGCTTTGATATTCTTTTTCTTTACCATATATTGTCAAGTTTAGTTTAAAATCCCATGATGGATTGCTGTATTTTGTATTACCTAATGAGAGAATTTGGTAGAATATCAGTTAATTTCTTACTCTTCTCATTCACATGTAAACCATCTTACAAGACTGTTAATAGTTTTCAAATTCTAATTTACAGTAATTGTAATGATTTTGAAAATTATAAATATCAACTGTTAATACCGTCTCAAGATTATTCCATTTATTCTATATTCAATATCTCATTAACTGATTATCACTTTCTGTGTCGAATCATTTTTTCTTTGTCAAAATTTAATCCAATTCTGTTGTACCCTTCATTTTGTTGACCAGTTCTTTTACACATTTTTTCACAGAAGGAAATCATAATATAATTTGTCCAAAAATTTCACAACTCTGTATTCTCTGTAATTTCTATCATGACAACTAAATATATCGTCAGCACTTTCATCGTTAATCAGTTGTCAATTCTGGCATTAAAGTCTCCTATCTAAAAGGTGTTAGTCACAAAATCATACTAATTTTTTATATTTATATAAAAAAATTGGCTGCTATGTTACAATGAGAATTTGTCTAAACATAAATCTGAATTATCTGCATTTTATTGGTATCTTCTACAAACTTCTAAACTCATCATGTCATATCATCTGATACATCTGAAATTTCAATTATGTCATTTCTCCATTTTTTAAAAATGTATAATCATCCAATATTTGTGATTTTCTAGTAAAGTTGTCCAATTTTTAATTCAATTGTTTCTTCTTCTTTTTTAATTTCACATAGTCCAACATCATCACATTCACTTTTAGTCAGATCTTTTCCCAATTTACTTTGCTTTAAAAATGATCACGAAAATAATAGAAAGGAGCTAAATAAAAGGTTAAATATACATATTCTATGTTTCCCTGTTTAATTCTATGAATAAATTCATCCATTATGTCTCCATCTGTGCTAATAATTTGATCAAAGCATTTAAAGTTATTAATTACTTTTAATTATGATTATTTATCCTAATTTTTTTCTTCTGGCGTAATCCATGGAACTTCATTTTAGTCGCACTTTCATCTGATAACTCTAAAAACATTTCTAAGCTCCTAAGCATTATTTATAAATACAATCACATTATTTGCAAAATTAAAATGTCTCCATTTACTTTTACTCACTTTATATTTTAATTCAGACAATATTTATATATTGTAAAATGTAATGTATTTATTGCTGTTATATTCCAAATTTACTTTAGTCCTGTTGTTAATATCTTGAAATATTTAATACATTTTATGCTGTCAGATCTTTTTATTTACTTTTCTTATTACTGATATAATCTTGTTTCCATTTCACAATTATTTTTTCTTCAATATTTAGCTTTATATAGTGAATTCTTATTAGATCATTTTCTTTTTTTACATTATTTTTATCTGAAGAGAAAACTTATTTGAAAATGGCTGCTTTTTTATATTCCCTATATTTCATGCAGTTTTTAACGGTTTATTATTTATCTGTTAATATTTCAAAGTGATTAGCAAATGATACTTTAAATTTATTGCAGTGGTATTGAGGGTTATAAATATCACTCATTAACATATCTTACATATTACTAATTGATGATCATCTCCTGTATACTTATTGTTAATCATAATGTAATCCAATTTTTTGAATGCTTTCATATCAATTTCTTTTGCATTCAGTTTTCTGCATCTTCTCTTATTTTTATCACCATTAGTAAATTTACCTAAAGCACTTTGAAGCATTAAAATCTTTTAAAACAATTTTAAAATGTTTCACCTGAACAATGATATTTTCCATATCCATGTAAAAATGTTTTACTTGTTCATCAGGATGACAATTCTATGGTAGAATAAATTTGAGGAATCTCCATTAATTTCAACAATTATACTTTCCATTTTTTCTGATGTACCATTAATGACCATGATGATGTTCATACATTTTTATTAATAATGGATCTCATTCTATATTTTAACACAATTGTCTTCACAGATTTTCTTTTAATTTAACTTCACAAAGTCTTAAAATGTTCCAATATATAATAGATAATTTTTTTACCAATTTATGCAATCTGTCTTCATTTAAAAGTAATCTGGACTTGGAGATATGTAATTAGAGATTATGGCTGAATGTCTGGGTCTGCAAGCAGAGTATTTGTGCAACATCCAATATCAATCACCAACTGCTACTTTAGCTGGTGACTCTACAGCCTTCGAGATATAGGATCCATTATTTTAATAACTGTCTGCCTTTCTGAAAAAACCTAATAATTTTAGTTTGTTGACCATGATATATTTATACATATCCTACCTTTAAGAATATCCAAATGATGTTTCAATTAAGAACTATCAGAAACAAGTGAAAAAAGACCATAATTTTAATGACATTCAACCCAGAAGTAAAATTTTAGTAAACCATTCATATATGATTCATGTGTATTAGCGTGCAGCCCATAAATGTTTGGTTACCACATGAGGTAGTTTATTATTCTGAATTTTCACTGTAATGTAACATAGACAAAACAAAAAATAATTAAAGATGGTGAATTTATTATTTTCGAAGTTAAGGACAAAGAAGGATAAACAAGTTGGATGGACAATTTGATAATAAGTTTTAAGAATATTAGATATCTATTTAAACGTGATAGCAAATGAAGCAAAAATCATTCATGACTGAACACTTCATGAAAGAGCACAGATATTTATTTTTATGACGTAATGAGAAAAGTTAAAACGTGATGAAAAAATAATCTGTAAGTTTAGTGAAAGTGTTAGAATCAAAAGCATATAAATTACATTTTAAAATTTTAGCAATAAGCAGGCAGAAATATAGACAATTTCAAAGTGGAAATGAGATTAAAATTTTCCAACTTTCTTAAAGGGAAAATTTGTAGAATATTTCCAAGGTAATAGCAAAAGCCCACAAAGTAGATATGTATAGTTGTTTATCTTGACCTTTGAAACATTGCCAGAAGTTGATCCATTTAGTAGTATTTTGTTTTAATTTAAAATAATAACTACTATTTAATGTGCACATTCAAATATTATATGATCCAGATCGAAGACAATATAGATTTACATTGAGTAAAAGGTTACTTTGCTGTCAACTTTATAAATGTATAATGAGGTCTACTTAGGAAGCAAACTGAAATCATGTCAAAAGGGAAATAAGCAAATGTTTAATCCAGCTTTCTCAGATGTCATTTATATCTAAATTTTGCCAAGCAAAAATAAATAAAATAATGAAAAAATTCATAAATATAATTTAAAATGATTTATAATATTCCTCAGTTCTTTATTTTAAATGATACTGTGAGTAATTTAGATATGTTTTGCTTTGCTCGACCCAAAATTTATATCTCACATGAGAAATGTAATCTTGAATTAATGTAATGAAAATAAGAACAACAAATCTGATCAGATGCAACCAATGCATCCGAAGTGGTAAAGTGTGATTCTTTTATTTAAAATTTAGACGCTTTAAACTAAAGAATAACCACATAGTAAAATATTACAACGGTATGATAATTTCTTAATGATGGATGTGAAAAATAGTAATTTAATAAAGCAAACAATGAATTGTAATAAACTATCTACTTCTATGCCAGTGATTTTGAGATCAGAGAAAGCGGAAGTGATGATGTAGAAAAAATGATACTTGCATAAACGATGGTTAGAGTTACCTTTAGATTGTTTTTTTGATTTTTAATCTGCCTGGGAGTTATATCAAAGGATTATAATTTTATTTAGTAATTAGCCGTACTTATTTATTTAATTCTGCCTTTAAATTTAACATAGAAAATTAAATCCACTACAAAGTATAATAATCCAAAATAAGAGGAAAGATTAAGAAATCATAAAAACTAATGCGAAATCAATCAATTAAAATAAACAAACGTAAATCAATTGAAAAAGTTAAAAATATTTTTAAAAAATGAGAAAAAAATCATACTTCTAAATGATCTATAATTTTAAAAACTTTAAAAATTATAAATCACACAGAAAATATTCAAATTATATTTCTGTGGTAATTCATGTAAGAATGAACGAATACTGTTAAATGTTGATAATAATTTGGAAAAGCATATAAATGCATTTATAGATCACAGTCATATTTGTATAAATACATACACAATCTGGAAAATTAGTGTTATGAAAAGAGAACTTTCTATTATGATTAACAACAACCTGTTGTATTATAAATACAGTTTTAATGAGCATTTTCATAAATCCAGTAAGATAAAACAATTAAAAATCAATTACATTACTATTTATTTTGTTAATTACAATTAGTTTGTAATCAGGATTTTACCCCAATGAATAATCATATAAACAATTTTAACCAACGTTTAATTACTTTATGACCTGTCGTGCAATCTACGACTAAATGTATTAGAATACTTTGGCAGGGATATTTTAAAATTGTTTACATAGGAGCCTTGTTTGCTGATTAACATATTTTCAATAAATAGAAGGACAAAAACACAGTCTCACCAACCATTATATTATTCTAATCACATGGTGATGAGAATTATTTTTAAAAATTGCCTCTATTTTTCTTTTTTCCCACACCTTCATGATCAAATGTAGTAAAGATGATAAAACATTTCTAAACAATTTCATACAAAAATAAATAATCATAGAATTTTAGGTCTCTAGAGTTTATTTATATTCTGTAATAGTCGGCGAATGTTGTGGTGGAATGCTTATATGTGAAGATCATATATCATGGATTGTGGCCACAGCTCACAACATTTCAGTCTTCAAACTACTTACAAACTTCTGAATAGTTATATATAAGATATGTACTTAAATACTGTACTCATATTCTTATGGCATTAGATTTTGTAATCACTGATTTTCAAAACAAACGGTTCTTTTGTAGTCATTACAAGGACAACACTTACTTAGTCTTAAAAAGTATCACAGCAGAAATTTTCTGCAGGTTAAGTTCATTTTCCTTGTTTACCGGAACGTTGCTATTTAAGTTGAATAAAAATTTTGTAATATTTTAATTGAGTTTCTTTACTACATATTGCTATGTATCAGGGTTATATACATATAGATAGTCACACTGGAATAAAAATAACACAAATACAACATTATTAGTTATTTATTTATTAATTTATTTATTTATTAACAAGAGTGAATATATATATATTAAAATATAAATTAGTTTATAGTCCGAATAACAATAATGTGCAGAACAAGTCGTTGAATACACACATTACTCGACAAAGAGTATATCTTTCTTTCTAAGGAAGTGTAACAATATTAACGCATTTATGTCGTACTGAGGTGAGCACAATTTAGAAATTAACTGTTTCCCTTGTCGTTATTCGTTGTCTGCTATGGTTAGAGCTTCACTGGAGAAGGTTTCTATTTTCTCTGTATACTGCTGCGTCTTTACTATATACTTTTTTTTATTTTATAAATGAAAATGAGTTTATTTGCAGCGCGTTCTTACTGCGTGCAATTCTAGAGTTCAAGTTTACTGGAACTATTATTTTGCCACGAATATCAACTTTATTTTCACTTATATCAGTTACAATATCATCTGTCATTTTTACTACAACTTTCCTTTTATGAATTTCAGTATTCCCCATCCAAATTTTGTATTATATTAAGGACAGACCTGCTCTGCTATCAATTTCCAAATTTACCCATTTATTGCAGAATCATACTCCAAAACGTTATATGATCAGCTGTTTTGTTATTTATAGTCTTTATTACTATTTTTTTGGACTCTGCTTCTCTCCCAAATTTGTAATCGTTTTTTTCATAAAGGCTTCTTGATCTTTAAAATGATAAATGATAGCTAAGTGGCTTCTAGTATCACAAATTCTGCATATTTTCTCCTTATCCTTACAGTTCAATTTTACATGTCCGGCTTCCCCATGCCCATAACACATTTGTGTTTTTCTCTATCTCTTGACCAGATTAATTTCTATATCTTCTCTTGTATCTGTGCAACGGAAGATATCATCCACAAATACAGGACCTGGTAATGAATATACTCCATTGCCACCAATTATTGGTATCTCTATTCCTCTTCCTAGTCCTTCTATGGCTCTCTCCATTGCTTTCGAATAATACAAAAACAAAATAAGTGCATAGGCCATCCTTGCCTTAGACTCGCCCCATTTTTAACTTTAACTATTTCTATATTTTTTAATTAATATGTATAGTAATTATTTTCATACATTTTTTCAAATTTATTAAACTCACCCATAATCTACTTCCATTTACTCTATGATATGTTTTCTTTATATCTATAAAAACCATATATAACTGTCTATATCTGTGTATACTCATATCCATAAGTTGGGGAAGTACAAATAAATTATCTCCTATACCCCTATACAATTACAAACCTCCCAGTGCTCGCTCAAGTGTTAATTGTTCCTCTGCACTTACTAAATGATTACATTCTTCTATTTATTTTAACGAATTACATTGTTGAAAATTTTTTTAAAAATTATAGATCACTACTATTATTATTTTTTCAGTTGTTCCATCTGTTTTTCATGCAAAAAGAGGAGAAAATCTTCAAATACAAGCCCCATATTGTTATAGCAATGCAGACACTAGACATGGAGAGACAGATTTTTGAGTAAAAATGTAAAATTTATGAACATTATAATTATATAAATATATATTTTATACTTCAAAAAGCAAAAACAGCAGTAGACTTGTTTGCCACACAGATAAAATATTTAAATAGTTAAATACTCAGAGTTGAAAAACAAAATAACATCTACAGATGTGAAAGAAAATTATAAAAACTTTATATATATCTATTTAGTTTTTACAATATTTTGTATTTTCGTAATTGCAAATTTTATATTACAGAGTTTAAATTATATATATATATATATATATATATTGTACCTATATTGATATAGGCACATATAATTTTATCTAAAATTATTATTAAAGTAATCTTTCATAAAAGAAAAACATAAAATTAAATGTTGGAGAGTTTATTGCAGCTTGTTTTCGAAAAAGATAAGAATTAAATAGTTTTTTTTTAGTATTCATAAAAATATAAGTTAAAAAGTTAAGACATACAAATCTCTTTTCATTCAAGTTTAATTGGGGAAAAAATAATGTTAAAACTAATATATGACCGTATATATGTGCGATTGTCAACAATAGAATAAATGTTATTATAAAGTTAAAGAAGATTATTATTAAAAAACACGGCAATGGTTATTAATTAAAATATAAAACAACATCTCTGCATGGCTATTACTAATTAAGCAATCTTCCAAAACACGTTTATCAAAGGATTAATTGATAAGGAAGTTGACAACAGATCTTTGCCGGAGATATCAGAAAGACAACAAGGCGCAGGTATAAATAGACCTTTTTTATCGGACAGTAATTCATTCCACAAATTAATTGAGTTGAGACAGATCAGTTCCACAAATTAATTGAGTGAGTGCAGTTCAGAAATTAATTGTGCAGTTAACAAACAAAATGCAGTGTTGAGAAGATCTTGGGAACGCACGTTTATCTCCAGCCCAGATGTCCGATGAAAACAGCAGATCTGCCCGTGAAATAATGTCAGCTTAACATCATAGAAAATCTCCATCCGTATCTAATTGTCTTCAATAGTAATAATCGTGAAAATCAAGAAACTCAGCAAGGAAATGTCCCAGCCGGCTGGAAGCATTCATACTGGAACTATTCATACTGGAAGAAACAACAAACAAGAAGAAAACAAAGTGTTAAATCTACATTCAAAATCCTAGGTAAAACATTTGCTTATTTTCGTTTATACTGTAATAGCCATTGCATTTCATTAATTCGTGCGAATCCTCCAAGAGTCTAATTATATGAACTCGATATCATACATAAATGAACTATTAATATGTTCGTGATCATTCTATCAATATTTATTAGTTAAATTAGGGTGTTCTGTTATTGAATCTATAGGAATATTTAGACTATTTAGAAATGTTAATTTAAAATATGCATGTGCTTTATTAGAATTATAAAATGTTTAAATTTAGTAAATAAATGTTAGTTAATAAATTATCTTTAAAATTAAACTTTATTTGTCCGGCAATTCTTTTTATCAATTTTTTTTTATCAATTCCTTTACAATTCTTTTTATAAATTCTTTTTACAATTCTTTATCAAGTCTTTTAACCACTAATTATGTATAATCTATTAGTGATTACAAACAGCTGAGCTAGTCGTGGATTTAGGCATTGAGTTAGTGGCCATTGCTTAAAGTGCGTTATTTATTCATCCTTGAATAGATAGCTGGCACCCGTGTTTATACACAAACAAAAAAAAGTGCTTTGAACTTGGTGTTGAACTCAACAGTCGAGAAGAAGTTATGTCCTGGAAATGTAAAGTTAGTTATATACTTTATAGCTATCATTTGGGCATACATACTCTCCAAGTATGTTCTTCTCTGCCTAAGAGGCGGGTGATTCGAATACACATATTCGAATCCGGCTCACAATGGCTAGACCCAACTTGGGGCTGAACCTAAGAAACAATAGTAACGAGATACTTTGTTTCTTGTTTGAAAAATTTGTTTTATACAAAAGTTAAATTACGTATGTAAAAGTGTTTTAATTTTAAAAAAAAGAATTGACCGAAACTTTCTTTTTTTTTCGAAATGAAAAGAGATTTTGACATTTATGCTATCAAATCAGAGTCAATTGGGTGTTATGGGTGGAATTAAAGCATTAAGAGCAGGTAGTGAAAAGGACAAAAGGCTGGAGTTAACATGAGTTTCCGTCTTAGTAAGAAAAATAAATAAATAAGTTGTATTTAAATTTAGTTTAACATAAGCGCTAGTACTTTAAAATTGAAATTTTCGAAAATGGATCTGAAAGAAAGCCCAATATATTTTAAAAATCCCCAGTTAGTAGAAAAGGAGAAAGAAGAAGTATCTGAGACGCGAATGATGATGAAAATGATGATGAATATGATGCAAGTGTTCAAAGCAGAATTGATAAAAGAAATGCATCAAGAAATTAAACAAAGTCAACAAGAATTGTGTCAGAAATTTGAGCAAAGTCAGTTAGAGCTCAAAGCAGAATTGAAAGAAAAAATTAGTCAGGTTAAAACAGAAGTTAAAGAACTCAGAGCAGAAGTAAGAGAAATAAAATGTGAGATAATGGTAAAGGTAGAGAAGAGCCAAGAAGTTATAGAGTTAGATTTAATTAAAGAAAGTCAGAAAGTTGAGGTCACGAAAGATGCAGAAATTGAATTAGAATTAGATAGTGTTGTGACAGATAAAGTAGAAACTTATGTAGATCAAAAGGTAGAGAATAGCGTAAAAGAGTTTTTACAAAGAATTAAAAATAAAAGGTTTAAAATAAACGTTCGCATTCGCTGTAGACATAGATTTAAAACAAAGAGAAAGCGTAGAAAAAAATATTCCCAGATTGAAGTAATTCGGAGTTTGTCTAGGTATAAAGGTTTTCTGAGTTACGAAGTCGAAAACAGAACAGAAAGAGAAAGAGATAAAGCAATAAAATATAAAAATGGAACCGATAAGAGAGGAAAGTTAGTTTATATTATAAAATTAGTAGAAAGAAAAAAGGAGCCACCGGACATAGTTTAAGAGTTAGTAAACGGGCGGAATAGTAAAGGAAATAAACAAAAAGGACCGGAAATGGACAATGAGCATGAATATGATTATTCTAAAGTAAATAAATCTAATAAAGTAAATCTAAAACTTCTATTTAAAACTTAAGACAATAAATTTAAAAATGATGGATTGTTTTGTCAAATAATAATAATGAAGGCTTCGCAAAATAAAAGATTTTTTTTCTCCACACACATATTAATTAAGAAATGTTCGTAAATAAACAGTTCAAATAAATAAAAATCAATAAAATCAAGTTAAATAAATGGGTCAAATTAAGGATTTAGAAATAATATTTGTAGAATTAAATAAATGAATAAAATAACGGAAATACATAAAATAAAAACAAGTTAAATAAATAAGTATAATATATCTGTAGAAAATAAATAAAATATTCGTAGTAAAATAAAATAGTTTTCTGAGTACACGCACGTTAATATATAAGTTAAAGTAATGGGTTTAAAGTAATATAAATAAATATGTGTCCGTGATGGTTTCAAAATAATATTGTAGCATAAATAAATATGGATAATGTTCGTATGGGTTTAAAATAAGTATCGTAAAACTAAATATTTAAATAATGTTCGTAATGAATTTAAAAATAATATAAATGGGAGTCAATCTAAGTTGTATTAGGAGCGTATAAGGGTTGGAATCTAAAGGGATGAGGGTAGTATTGAAATAAGTTAGATAAGGATTAAGTTTGAAGCTTTCGACTGGAGAAATTCTAGCACCCGCAACAGATTGGCCAGGATCATTCCTCTTTTTAAAAAAATGCACTGGCAACAACCAGAGTAAGTCGTAAGTCACTTTTCAGGGGAGAATCCCCATATCTCGTACCTCATTTTCCAAAGCGTAAGTCGGAAATGGACAGTTGAAAATTCCTGCCATTGCAGCTGCTTAGTCAAAGTCCGATCAAGAGAATTGGTAATCGTTTTCCAGGGTGTAAGTCAGAAATGGACAGTTGAAATTCCTGCCATTTGCAGCCACCTTTTCTTAGTCAAAGTCCGATCAAGAGGATTGGCAGCCGAAGCTTCATTTATAAAAGATCCCTGTGCCACAAATTTAGTTTGTCCGCATGGTCATTATCCAGGATGAACATTGTAAGCAATGTTACCAGCATAGAAAGAAGAAAAGCATAATTGGAGATTGCCCTTAGTATGGAAAGGAAAAGATACCAAAAAGCAAACTTAGAAAAAATAATACATTAAGATTTAATGTCAGAGATAAAATGGTCAAAAATGACGCATTTTACTCTCAAAAGGAAGGGCGGTGTAATGTACTTATATTGATATAGGCACATATAATTTTATCTAAAATTATTATTAAAGTAATCTTTCATAAAAGAAAAACATAAAATTAAATGTTGGAGAGTTTATTGCAACTTGTTTTCAAAAAAGATAAGAATTAAATAGTTTTTTTTTAGTATTCATAAAAATATAATTTAAAAAGTTAAGACATACAAATCTCTTTTCATTCAAGTTTAATTAGGGAAAAAATAATGTTAAAACTAATATATGACCGTATATATGTGCGATTGTCAACAATAGAATAAATGTTATTATAAAGGTAAAGAAGATTATTATTAAAAAACACGGCAATGGTTATTAATTAAAATATAAAACAACATCTCTGCATGGCTATTACTAATTAAGCAATCTTCCAAAACACGTTTATCAAAGGATTAATTGATGAGGAATTTGACAACAAATCTTTGCCGGAGATATCAGAAAGACAACAAGGCGCAGGTATAAATAGACCTTTTTTATCGGACAGTAATTCATTCCACAAATTAATTGAGTTGAGACAGATCAGTTCCACAAATTAATTGAGTGAGTGCAGTTCAGAAATTAATTGTGCAGTTAACAAACAAAATGCAGTGTTGAGAAGATCTTGGGAATGCACGTTTATCTCCAGCCCAGATGTCCGATGAAAACAGCAGATCTGCCCGTGGAATAATGTCAGCTTAACATCGTAGAAAATCTCCATCCGTATCTAATTGTCTTCGATAGTAATAATCGTGAAAATCAGGAAACTCAGCAAGGAAACATCCCAGCTGGCTGGAAGCATTCATACTGGAACCATTCATACTGGAAGAAACAACAAACAAGAAGAAAACAAAGTGTTAAATCTACGTTCAAAATCCTAGGTAAAACATTTGCTTATTTTCGTTTATACTGTAATAGCCATTGCATTTCATTAATTCGTGTGAAACCTCCAAGAGTCTAATTATATGAACTCGATATCATACATAAACGAACTATTAATATGTGCGTGATCATTCTATCAATATTTATTAGTTAAATTAGGGTGTTCTATTATTGAATCTATAGGAATATTTAGACTATTTAGAAATGTTAATTTAAAATATGCATGTGCTTTATTAGAATTATAAAATGTTTAAATTTAATAAATAAATGTTAGTTAATAAATTATCTTTAAAATTAAACTTTATTTGTCAGTCAATTCTTTTTATCAATTTCTTTTTATCAATTCCTTTACAATTCTTTTTATAAATTCTTTTTACAATTTTTTATCAAGTCTTTTAACCACTAATTATGTATAATCTATTAGTGATTACAAACAGCTAAGCTAGTCATGGATTTAGGCGTTGAGTTAGTGGCCATTGCTTAAAATGTGTCATTTATTCATCCTTGAATAGATAGCTGGCGCCCGTGTTTATACACAAACAAAAAAAAGTGCTTTGAACTTGGTGTTGAACTCAACAGTCGAGAAGAAGTTATGTCCTGGAAATGTAACATTAGTTATATACTTTATAGCTATCGTTTGGGCATACATACTCTCCGAGTATGTTCTTCGCTGCCTAAGAGGCCGGTGATTCGAATTCACATATTCAAATCCGGCTCAATATATATATATATCTTATAGTGTATAATTAAACTTATATTATGAAAATGCTTTTTCTTGCCTTTGGAATCATCATCATTATCAACCATTATCAATTCACTGCAGGATGAAGGTCTCCCCAAGTTCAATCCATCTTTTCCTATTTTTCGCTTTTCTTCTCCACATCACTCCTGCACACTTTTTTATTTCATCCATCCATCTCACATGTGGTCCACTTCTAGGTATTTTACAATCTTTTCGAATCCAGATTAAAATTTCAATTATCCATCTATTATCATCTCTTCTAATAATATATCCAGCATAACTCCACTTCAGTCTTTTATTTTGTCAATGAAGTCAGTAACACCTGTTTGTTCTCTTACCTATATATTGCATTTTCGATCCCTTCTCATTACTCCCAACATGCATCTCTCCATAATTCTTCTAGTGGTCTGAAGTCTCCGTATTGCTCTTCTATTAAATGTCCAAGTCTCAGATACATAAGTAAGAACTGGCAAAACACATTTATTTAAAACCTTCCTTTTCAAACACATAGGCATATTTCCTTTTTGTATCAAGTTATTTCTACCAAAAGCACTCCAACCAAGTTTAATTCTATGATTCATTTCATCCATTATATTTCCATCTGTATTAAAAATCTGAACAAGGTATTTGTTACTGTTAACTTCTTTTAACTCATCATAATCAATCTTTATTTTCATATTTTGAGATAATCTATTAAACATTACTTTAGTCTTTTTAACATTTATCTTTAGGCCTACTTTTTTACTTTCATCTGATAACTCCTGAAAAAATTCCCGTAGCTCTAAAGCATTATTTGCAAAAACAACGACATCATCTGCAAAATCAAATGACTTTAATAATCTCCATTTACTTTCACTCCTGTAGCTTCCCATTTTAATCCAAAAAATACTTCTTGCAGCACTGCTGTAAAAAGTTTTGGAGATATGGAGTCACCGTGTCTTACACCGTTTTCAAAGTTGATTTCCCTACTATCATTATGCAATCTACTTGTTGCTGTTGCATTTTTATAACACCTTGATGATCCAATGCTTTAATTACGGAAGAAATATTTATAGAATGAAATGACTTTTCGTAGTCTACAAATCCTAAGCATAATGGCAACTCATATTCATTTGTCCTTTCCATAACTTCTCTCAATACCTGACTATGATATACTGTACTAAAATCACTTTTAAGTCCAGCTTGTTCTTTTGGTTGGTGGAAATCCGGTGTTTTCTCTAGACGAGTTGTAATTTTCTTAGTAAAAATTTTGTATAACACTGATAAATGACTGATAGATCTGTAATTTCTAATATTTTCTTTATTACATATGGTACATCTTTATCATTTAGACATTTCGTATATAATTTTGCTAAAAAATTCTACTTCTGCACCTGATTCTTTTAATACATCGATTATAATTCCATCATTACCTGGAGCCTTCCCTTTCTTCATAAATTTAATTGCATGTCTCACTTCCTCATTCAACATTCTGGGTAATTCGGAAGATATAATAGGTATAGGAGGCACTTGTCCTTTATTACTCCATAATTCTTGATAGAATTGTTCTACACATTTTATGATGTCATCTCTCTTTTTAGTAATAATGCCATCTTATTTTCTTATTGCAGATATAAATTTCCTACCAATACCAAAATGTTGTTTTACACTCTTTAGACTTTTATTCTCTTCTATAGCTTTCCTTGCTAGTTCATAATTATACTTTCTTATATCATTTTCAACTCTTTTCCGCCCCACTTTACATAATTCGAAATATTCAATCTTTTATTGTTGTATATCCTCATATTCCTTCTTTTCTTCGTAAATTCTCTAGTCTCAAAGACTTTTATTGGTCAATTGCTGCTTTTTTTTACCAGCTATATTTGTTACAGTTTTTAAAAGTGTATCACTTATTTTCCTTATAATGTCATTCAAATCTGAATCATGTTCAAAATCTACTAATACTTGAAACAGATTTGTAAGTTCTAATTTAAATTCATTAGAATGTTTCTGAAGATTAGGAATATCAACTGTAAATATTGTTTTTCTTAATAATTTTTGTTTCTCTAGTTTTGCATTAACATGTACCTTACATCTTAATAATCAATGATCACTTCCTGTGTTAAATTTATTAAGAACATTACAATCTTGAAATATGTATTTTCTGTTAGTCAAAATATAATTCAATTCTGCTGTACTTTCATGTGGATGCTTCCATGTCCATTTCCTATTAACATTTTTCTCAAAAAAAAAAATTCATATTATAAATTTTTTTTTTCTGCAAACTCCACAAGTCTATGTCCTCTCTCATTTCCATTACCATAACCAAAATTACCTACAGCATTTTCATCTTTCATTTGTTTACCAATTCTAGCATTAAAAGCTCCCATAACAATTTTAAAATGTTGTTTACTCTGATCAAAAGCCTTTTGTACATCAATATAAAAATCTTCTATAACTTCATCACTATGAGAACTTGTTGGGGCATAAACGTGAATTATCTGCATTTGGTATCTGCTATTAGTTGTAAAACTAATCTTACCACTCTGTCTGATACATCATCAATCTCCACAATGTTATTCTTTCATTTTTTATTTATAAAGAATCCTACTACACTTGTATTTCCAATATTTGTGCCTTTATATTAGAGTATATGTCCACTTTTAAAATCAATTGTTTCTTCACCTTTTCTTCTAACTTCACAAAGTCCAGTAATGTCCCATTTAATATAAGACAGTTCTTCTTCTATCTCTTGCAATCTTCCTTCACTTGAAAGTGATCTGCAGTTATAAGTACCTAAATAAATAGTCGTCATCAAATGGCAACCTGGTCCGCCTTTGGCCACCAACCGCTGCATTGCTTGGCTTGGCGACATTACATGGATGGGCTGCTCACCAACATGCATTAGCCAGCGTGGAGAATTTGTTGGCTTTTTACCTCCGAGTTTAAGAATATTTTTTCGAATATATACAATCTTGACAGACAAAAATAAATCATGGCTTTGGAATAGCCAGTGTGAAATAGATCAAATTCCTTTTATTTTTAAAGCATTTTTTTTGTTAATCAATTTTGTTTGATATTTGTAGTAATTTTTTAACAAATAAATTGTATTTATTATTCTACTTTTTATTAGGTAGAGGGTAAAGGTCCCAGGTTATTCCGGATTGGTCATTTGAGAATCATGCGATAACTGTAAAAGCAAAAAATATCACTGTGATATTATTTTATGTGACTTCTCACTGCAGGTGAGGAGCGTCACATTTCCATGGTTTATCTTTACATTTTTTAAAAAATAAAAGTTTGATTTTTCACATATTATAAGTTTATTTAAATAAGAACATCGAAAAAAATGCGCTTTTGAAACAAAAAAATCATCATAATGCTTGTTTTGACCGAAAGGAAGCTCAAAACTAGTACCACCTAGTGGCATTATGTACATTTAATTGAACAAATTTTATTTTTCATGGAATTTTATATTGAAATTTTTAATTATATTTATATGCTATATCTTTAAATGCTACTCAGTAAAGTAAAAATAATAACAATAAAGAAATATATTTGTAATATTTCAGAATTTTTTTTAATGCCATTTAATGACAGTTCATGTAAATATATTCTTAAGCATATATGTTAGCATGTTAATAAATGAATTCAAATAATTACAAAATTAACATTATAACAAATACAATATAATGAAATGAGTTAAATTGCTCTGATTTTTTAAAATGAGATTTGTCTGAAATTTTGCAATGAATTCTGGGATATTCTCCGAACTAATTTTAATTTCAAAACATCTTACTTATAAAAAAAGTTGTATTTTAAATGAAAATCTTCCAGAATATTTATAGAAAAAAAGCAGGCCGATGTCATTTTAACTTTTTCATATCTTATTGGCACTATTTTTTACTTTAATTTATATTACAAAAACGCACACGCACCTCTCAGCTTCACAACTGCTATTAACTGGCTGACAAAGAATAGAATTTCACGGCTAAGCTCAATAATTCATTTCTTACAAACCAAGCTTCCTAGAATGCTTTGCTCGTTTATATATTGTAGAGATAAATTCTCCACTAGTTAATAGCATTTATTGACTTTTTTGAAGTTACCTGAATAATGTTATGTCTTTCTACACAAAATTTTGGCTTGTTGATGTTTGTTATTATTGTGTGTTTGAATATATATATACACACATACAAGTATACATATGCAATATATGTTTAATGCATGTTAAAAATGCATATGTGTGTATATAGCACAGACACACACACACACACTAGTTATGATTATTAATATTTGGCTCAGTGAAATAATAAAAGCTTTATTTAAAATGTTTTAATAAATATTGTTTATTTTGAAAATTTTAAACAATTTTAAATATTATTAAACTATCTATATTTATGTAATTTTTATTAGTGTAGAACTTAAATACTTTTATAAAGATATGTTTTTTTTTTTCATGTAAACGTGTTAAAGAATTGTTTTAAAATTATATATACATATATTTTGTAGCTGTTTTAATATCTTCTACTAGGCATTACGTAACCATTGTATTATTTTTTATAATTGTATGTGGTATTTATTTATTTATTCTTTATTTTTTCATCATATTATTTTGAACAGATATTTTGTTATTATTGTTACTTTTGTGAAATCAAATTTATTTATTGCAGTTCATGCTTGTTTGCTTTTTCTATGTAATTATGATCAAAAGAGTGATGAACTTAAATTTTGGGAAGATAATTTATTAAATAAAGTGTTTTTAATAAAAGCTGTTGTCATATTTTTGTACAATTTACATTTATGTGCAGTAATCTTCCAATATTCCTCATATTTCACATCAGGTCCCAGATACCAAATTGTATAGACATTAATCAATCAATACACTTAAATATACACACATAATTATAGGTATGTGTAAATAAATATATATATTTTAAAAATGTATATGAAACACAAACACACACACACATATGTATATATTGTAACCAAATTACATTATTGGTCATTATTAATTTAATTCATTGCAAGCAAACATTTATTATTACCATTTATTCTCCTAAGACTCCAGACATTGGAAGCCATTGTAACTAACAAAACATACTAGTCTTTTTATTATAACTAACAAAAATATTACTCATTGTAATTACCTAAATAAATATTAATTGTTGTAACTGGATAAAAAATGATAATGAAAATCAATATAGTAAACAGATGTATTTATTTCTAAATAATAGATTCTTTCAGCAAAGAATCATCCCCTTTTCTTTTTTCACATACATAAAACACTTGCACTATTTGTAACTAATCAAAATATCAAAAATTAAATATCAAACATCATCAAGCTTGAAAAAAAAGGAAATCAAAACGTTTTACTTCACTTTTGTTCAGTTTACTTATATGCAGGTATTTTATCTGGGTGCCACTAGGCTGTTTAAACCTAGAGAAAGTTATATTACATACTTCGAGTAACTGGTTCAAACCCAAATGGTACAATATTTATTCCTCAAGCACTTGTATGAAGAGAAAACATCCATATATTTTAGTTGTGCAAATAAAAATTATAATATTTTAATATTATAAATTCTCACTTAATATATTTACAGGTGATATCTGGTCAGTTTAAGCAAAATCGATTTATAGATTTATCAGATGCATAGATGGTAGTCATGTCTCTCTACATATCTCACAAATAACATTTTGAGAATCATTATTTCTATCTATGGCCATTAGACTCATTTATTTAATCTGTCTATTCATAATAATAAAAATGATAATCATGAGATATTTCCAGCCATAGCTTAAAATTAACTTACAACATTAAAATTTCATCTTTATAAACCTATAATTATTTCCCTAAACATCATCACATTTAAGTTATGACACAACGATTACTATTTATCAGTGATGGTGAAAGATCATAATTAATAAGACAAAGAATAATTCTTAATAAAGATATAGCCTTCTTTAATAAAACAAATTAACATTTATTACTGGCTGATAAAATATATATAATATAGATAAAACATATAATTAACAATGATAAATTATTTACCCTTTAAATAACAATATTAGTGATACTAGAATCTTCCCCCCTTTTTCCTGTAATGACACTATTCAATGTTTATATTATAGTATAATGTTTGTGCATCAATTTTTATAGTGAATAACTATAAATCTTATATCCAAAAGAAAAATATTTCATTAAAAAAGTAAACATTTTATGTAAATACATACTTGCCTATTGCATATGACATATATTTTCACGTTTATAAATTTAAAGATAATATATAAAAAAAAAATAATTAGAAAGAGATAGTCAGATTATAAAGAGATTAAAGCATTTACAGAAATAAGCTTCAAATTACCTATCGCTCCTTCTGACCAATCTAGGTCTTCAATTATTACTTTAACAAATCTTGCTCCCCAATGCTAAAGTCTACCAATTTTATCATTCCCGCTCAACAGCTATACATGTGAGTAAGCATAATTATATTACTACATGTGTGTATGTGTTGATCAGCAATATGAATAAAATATTACTCTTTGACATATAATAAACAACTGATTTCATAATTTTTGAGTTGATATACAATAATACATTTTATAAAAATATATACATCAATAAATGGATACATATTATAATTTCAGAATACATAATATCAATAAAGCAATAGCTATTATTACTGAGAATCTTCTCTGATTAATTTTCATTTTAAAATTCAAAGATTTAAAAAAAGGTAAAGTGATTTGTTATTAAAAGATTTATTAATAATCACTGATAATAAAAATATATAATTAAAATTCATATTATCAGTTCTTTGAGGCACAATGATTTCACAGAGTCCCATGATTTAAAATTCACCTTGTTGAAGGTTTAAACTTTGACAGTGGCCACACACAAATCTCTAACAGCAGTTTACTGAAACAGTCCTATTCTTTTCTTGGCTTGGGCTCACAATTGTTTTACTGTGATGTTGATCAATCTATAGGAATCATTTGGCACTGGACAGGTTTCTTTGTTTCTTCTCAGCATAATTATTTTTAATAGACTGGATATTTGCTGTTTTTTTATATATTTAACATTCTGCTAAGCATTTAACCTCAGTAAATCACATAAATGATATAGCATGATTTCACAAATTTTAGCATTTTTATTTATTATCTTTCCATTTTGATTTAAAAATACAGGCGAGCAATCAGTTTCTTATTTTTAGCAATCAGTCATAAGATATTTAATACTTTGGGTTCAAATTCTTCAGATGTGCATGGTCTAATGGATGGCTGGATAGGGTCCTAGAAAAGGATATATTTTCTTATCCAATCATTTTTTATGTAAAAACTTATAAATAGAACAAAGTCTGATTTCTCTCTTCAGCAATTCAGTTTATTCCTTTCCAACAATTTAGTTTATTCTCCCCTCAGAAGATTTATTTTCAGCTTTTTATTCAAGTTAGTCTCTTTTATGATTTCTCAACTAGAAAAAAACATATGTCTTTTACCAATTAAACCATCTAATTTAAGTCTTTCAAAATTGTCATCTTTTCTAAAAAATAATTGTTGAGTATGGCCCCCAAAATGATCTTTATTTCTTAATGATAATGGTGGATTAATGACTGTTTCTACACTTCCATATGTCCCCCTACAATGGAACTCTATATCTTTTCCTTAATTAACCTCTGATCTAAGAATGTCAGCTGGATGTTTTTGTGAAAAAGTTAAGTAAAACTCCTAACCCTTTTTAGACTAAATAAAAAGATAAATTGCTTCCCAAATAATATAATTCTTTACAAAGAATGTAGCTTTCCATAAAAATTATAAAATGATTTAGAATAAAACATTTTCTTTTAATATATGTGTAATTGTATGTCTGTGTCTGTAAATACAAGCACTCCCAGATATTCACACCTATAAACAAAACATGCCTATTTGAAAAAAAATAATCTGAATAATATTAAATGCTATTACTCAAAATTCAGAAAACAAATTAATAAGACTAGTAGAACTAATTTATTAGAGAAAGAATAGTAGAATTAATTAAATATGAATTAATTCTGAAGATTAATAATCAAAATTCAGAAAAAATATTTATTGAATAGTTGGTGTCCACAGACAACTGTTTATATATGTTCACTGTATAACTAATAGATATTTAAAATCTGTGTTGTTTTTCTTTGATTATTAAATAAAAATGTATTCTTTAACATTCTGAAGTATTTTTGGGAAACAGTTATGTAGGGTTTGAACTCAATACCCTATATATATATATATATATATATAGTACCCTCACTTCGAGGAACTATGTAATTATAATCATATATATATATATATATATATATATATATATAGTACCCTCACTTCGAGGAACTATGTAATTATAATCACTTGATCTAGCTCAGATAAATAACTATGTTTATCTAAAATGTATCTAAATCAATGGTAACTATATTTTTAAATAATATCAAATTATCAAATTAGTTTAACTAATAAATAATAATATAGTTCTGTTTTATAAAATTAAATAAATGAATATCTAATCAAATCATGATACTATGAAGTGAGTTTACAAGTGGCAGGATGAATACATTAAGTCAATATCCTATAGGATATTACCTTAATGGTATAAGAATATTATCCCCACTCCTACTACTTAAATACTACATTTATAGTACTCTTACATCTTTAATCTAAACTAATTAAGTACACAACTCTTAATAAATCAATCTGAATATCTTTATTAAAATTAATATAACTCAAATTATGTCAGGTTTTTTTAAAATAATTCTAAATTAATTATAACATTTTGTAATCAAGTATGATAAGGGATTTAATATCATTCCTTCCTAATTACAATTTAATAATACTAATAATAACGAAATAGTAATACTAATCTTTAATCTATAATTTACTTTCCTATCTTTCTATTTATAATGTTGTTCTTGTATATCACAGAATAATAATGCAATGTAATTTTCTATTATCCATATGGCATCTTAAGTAAACATGTCTGATATGATATTATAATCTGAGAATATGTGGCAATCATTACTAATATAATTTAATGTAAATCTTTGGTAATTATTCCATGACCATCAGAATAATACAATAAATGAAACTTCTTAAATAAAACATATCAATAAAAACATTATAACTCTTATATATCAATTTTATTTATGATGTGCATATACTTTGTCTTAATTCTAATTATCTGTGATTATGTAATTGTGATGTGAAGAAATTGAGTCAACACCAAGACTTACAAAACAAGTTTAACAATTTTATTAACAAACTTAACAATAAAATTATTTACATTATTTACATTCTGATAGAATTCTATTTATTCATAGTCAAATACATTTCTAATACAAATTAAATAATTCAAAATCTAGGATGCAGGACATTTTTTTAAAGTATCTCTTATTTTCAACATATTATTATTATATAATTTTTATTACAGTTATTAAATTTTATTAATTCCATATGTTTTAAAAAATATAATGTACTATTTTTACTATGACTTTATTCTTGTTATTTAGTTTTAAAAATAAATTACCATTCTGTATAATCATTCTTCAATAAATAATTATGTGAACTACCTTGATTCATAGCATGCCATCAAACTTAGCTACTTACTAATTATTACTTTAAACTTCAAATATAATGTATGTATTATTGTGTTGTCATAAAATTACTTTTATAAGACTTATGATTACTTACATTCATTAAACATGATTCAATCTATTACTTTACTTGTAAATAAAAATATGCATTATAAGTATGTCTTTGAAAATTCTTAATAACTAAATAATATCATTATAAATCCCATTTAATTTATCAATTATTTATTTTTATATATAAAAAAAATATATTTTAAAAATATAAGAAGTTTTATGATTCTTTCACTGATGAAATTATGTTCTTATAATTTTTTACACTTATTTTACTCTAAGCAACATAACTTATCCTATCCACTTTAATAACAATTCTGTATTTCCAAACTTATTTATTATTTCCAATTTTAAACTATCATCCTTCACAATGTAATCCAATAAATTTCAATAACAAATAAACTAGTAGGCATATGGGATAAACTATGACTTCAAATTAATAACACCTTTATCAACTAACCATCATGGGCACAGTGTACAAAAAACGAGGTATGACTTATTTATTTAATAACCTCTACTACCAGATATAATGTCCAGGCTATTTATTCAGCACTATGGCACATTAAACTTTAACACATAGAAAAATAAACACTGCCATGAATATACACAAGATATAGGGCTATGTTATCTATATATATATATATATATATATATATATAGATATACATATACAGAGTATACTATATTGATGATTATATATATATATATATATATATAATCATCAATATAGTATACTCTTGTTCCCATATAAATAAACCCTGCATACAATATTATCCTAATCTTATATAACCTAATACTAAGATATTAGCATTAAAAATTCATCACTTTACATCACTAAATTCATTTTCTCCATTCTATAATAACAAATAAATTCATTTTTAGAATAACAGTCTAACAATCTAATAAGACAAGATTATTTCTTCTTTAATAGTTCGCAAACTTAAGTATAAACAATCAGAATCAATGTCATATTTTTAATACTTTAAATTACTCCACTAAAACATCCAGTTCACTTATAACAGAATCATAAACTTATATTTCCCTTATGTTTAAATATCTTTATGATATTAATAAACTTATGCATATTCTTAAATGACTAAACAAATGATAAATTATGTGTAGGTATCATGTTTTATATATGCATCCATACATCCACACAAAATAATAAAATACATTATAAAACTATTAATAATTTACATCATTACCATAAGTAATTTTTATTGGAAATTACTTGGCTGATGTAGTCTGGATCATGATCTAAATAAAATATTTTATTATCATTTATTTCAGATTATCACACTTTAAAATATATTAAGTTTTTTTTTAAAAAAATATTATTAAAGAGTTTTTTTTCTTTACAATAAAAATTTAATTACTAGGTTAGTAAATGATTTAATGTTCTAAGTTCCTACACTATCCCTATATTATAAATAAGCATTACTATAATTTTTTTTAGTAAAGAAAATAATTTTAAATTATATTTACGACAGCTTCATTAGAATTTCTTGCGATGAACTGTTCTTTTCTCGATAATAAGTTCATTACAGGAAGTGTCTTTTTCTCTTGGTAAAATGTTAGTAACCACACTTTTGACACCAATAATTACACATGCTCTGTTCTCCTCATTGCAACATAAAATCCAAAAATGACTGTAAAATTTAAATGTGGTAAGTTTACTTTTATTCCATAACATACAAATTAATATCATTAATATTTTTTTTATCTCCAAAATTTTTATGATACTTCGGTATTCGTTGCTAGGTAAATATCTAATTTAAATACTTTTAATATTCTTTGTCAAGATAATTTTTCAAATTCTTGTAACTTTTCCATCTTTACTGAGGTTTAATGTCTTCTGATACACACAATAAACTTCCCCTATCATTTTTCTGATAACTTAAATTATTCTCCCAAATAATTTACATAAACTTTTGTATGTCCAGCATATGATAATTATTAATTTTAAATAATTTTAAATATGATATAAGTCATATTTACAAATGATCTTAATTTTTATATTTTCTAGAAAAAATTCCAATTTAAAATTATTTTCCATATTTCTTCAGAAAGAAATATTCCAGCATTCTAAAATAATTACTTGGTCAAATTTAAAGGTTTTTTCTTTTCAAAAGCATTTTTCCATCGTATTTTAAATAAGTTTTCTTAATAAAAATATTTTATATCATTTCATATATTTTTGATGAAAATTTTTTTATATTTTCTCCATGATGTTCTTTTTACAAAATTCAGTTGTGAAGTAATATGTCTTATCAGCACAGGCAAAACTATATGCTTTATATGATAATAACACTTGAATATTTCCATAAATCTTTTTATATTTAGTGATGACTTCTCCATGTTTAAAGGTAATGTCAAATCGAATAAAGTAGATTGGCAAGTAAGGAAATATTTATTTTTTTAACCTCACGTTTATATATCACAACCTTATAACAATAATGAGTTAATATCTTTTTTTTTCCGCAGTAAAAATGATAAAATTGACTATTATAATATACTTAATTAACTAAAGTTGCAATGACAGTTACAACAATAGCAAAAATTATAATAATAGTAGTCTGCAAAATTTAGTTCAGCTCTTAAATAATACTCCAGCCTATTCCACCTCTGATTGGTCCATTAAACAATGATTTTTTCCACAATCCCAGGAATACAATGCCAGATGAAATATAAAACTAATAATAATTTATTAAATATTTATTTTTATTATATTATTCAATTCTTAATTAATTTTCATATTCTATTTACACTTTATAAATACTTTAAAATAACTTTTAAAAATCACATTTCAATATTTATTATCATTTCTACCCTTATTTTAAACCTGATGTATTTATTTTCAACACAAAACATAAATCTAATTTCATCTATTATATCTATGTTTTAAAACAATCTAATATTTATAACAGATGACATCATTTTATTTTCAACACAGGTGTGCATACTACATGTCACATAATTTATAAAACTAAATGAAATGCTAATAATTTAAAGAAAACTAAAACAAATAATTTAATTTATAAAATATTACATAAATCAATATTATAGCACAATTATAAAAAAAATTTTAATATTATAAAATTGAATATACACTTTTCTCCCTACATTATTACTTCTAATTAAAGGATTTTAAAAAATATAACTACTAAATACAATTATTATTATTGAATAATCTATTCATTTCACTTTACAGCATTACTGTTAAAAATTACCGTAATTATTATTTATAAGACTTATTAACTCAGTATTTCCTATGGCCAGTTCTTCCAACCATACAATCTTATAATGCTTTTTAGTTAACTGTTTTTTTTACAAATACCTACATAATATTATACATAATATTACACATAAATTATTTGACTGAGTTATCAATCATATTACGGGTCATTGGATTAAATGAAATATATTTCTATAGTTAGATTTCTCAAGATATCACAATATCAATAATTATAAACAAATTATTAATAACAACTATTATAACTCAGGTATATGGAAATCAAGAGAGGTGAGTACACTAGTAACTCAATAAAATATCTTCTCAGGTATACAGACAGTAGATTTTATCCACTTTCATTTCTTGGTTGGATCTCAAGTGCATTTCTAAGTGAATAATGAGTGAATATGGTCTATCAGGGCTTCTTTCTTTTGATCTTAAGATGAGACATTTTTAAAATTAGACTTTTCACATCATCTCTAAGTTTTTTAACAGACAAACAACCCTTATAGTACAAACTGTTGAATAAAAAAAATAATTTAACAGATTTAACCCTTCTTTTTCTCTCAATATTTAATCAATGTAAATATATTTATATGATGTAACACACACACTCATTCAAATTATTTATAAACTGATATTAAAATAATCTAATCGCTAGCTTAGTAATTATAACCCCAATATTTAAAATAAAATCTTTAGCTTTTAAATCCAACTTACAATTATAGAAAAGTAAAATAGAAAAAGAATAAAATATTAGAATTTGTCAAGAATAGTTTAGTTTTAAAGAAAGTTTAATATCTGAAATATAAAACAATTCAATAACTTACACATACACTGCCTATACATATGCGTTATAACTTTTACTTTTTAACAAAAAAAAATTAAATACTGAATAATTAACTGTGTGTACTACTTTTTCTGAGTTTTCTATCAACACACAAACAACTAAAGAATATAACTGTTGTCCTCCTCTCTTTCTGCCATAAGCTTTTAAAACTTGATCTTGTAGGGTTTAAACTTGGATGCCCAACAGCTTCCTTTTTATATAAAAATGTGATGATGATTTTTGTTTTACATTTTATTACATGCACATTACTATAAATTTAGCTAATGACTAAATTGTAATGGCACAACATTCCCCCCCTTCGAATAAAATCATCAGCATCTTTGCTTTAACTATATCTAATAAGAAAATCCTAACTAATAAAATAACACTAATAATAGTAACTATAATAATATAAAAAAAAATTCTAACTACTGGTAAATATCATACTTTTCATTAGAAAACTTAAATGGGATTTATTTGGAGATCTTTGCCAAGCTACTCTGCTGAAGTATAAGGGATCAAACTTCTAGCATTATAGGTTCCCTTATTCCCATCAAGAGTAGCAAGCATAAAGGCATTCTCTCCTATTTTCTTGGTAATTTGGAATGGCTATTTTCTTTCAAATCATATTGCAGTCTGCATAAAATTGCACATGTACATCCAGTCTATTTTTAATATTTCTATTTTTCATCTTGACTGGATATTTATAAAACATATCTGGAGGGTTTATTTTTTATAACCTCCTATTACAGACTCCATTTAGAAATATTGACTCTTGGTATTATATGTAATATGCCTTGAAGTTTTTCAGAGAGATTGACTCTTTATACCATACATACTTTATCTTAAAACTTTCCAGAAAGATGGACTCTTTGTACCATATATAAGGCACACTTATATTTTCTAGAGTCATTGATTCTCTGTACCATATATAATGGACATTTATCCTTTTCAGAGAGATTGACTCTCTGTACCAGACATAATTTACTTTTAACTTTTCCATAGTATTTAAATTTTTTAGAGAGATTGATTCTCTGTACAATACACACGAGACATTGACGTTTTTCAGAGAGATTGCCTCTCTGTACCAGATATATTTTATTTTTGACTTATTCAGAGCATTTAACTTTTTCAGAGAGATTGATTCTCTGTACAATACATACTGGATATTTAAATTTTTCAGAGAGATGGATTCTGTATACCATATATAAGGGATCTCTAATTTATTTAAAAAGACAGATTTTTGAAACCATATATGCTGGTTAGTTACTAGACTGAGAACTACAGACTATTGAAACTTTTGTTCCCTTTCTAAAATATCTGGTTTCATCTTCCCTGTTGCCTCTCTTACCTTTATCACCTCGTCTGGTGCATGAAGTTTTTCCTCTTACTCTCTCTTCCTTCTTTTCACTTCATGATCTATCCCAATCTGCTCTTTGATTATCTCCTCATGTAATCTTTTCACTGAGAGATTTGTTTTTATGGCTACTATTGGCCTTTCTACTTCTTGGGACCTATTCTCTATCAGTGTACTAGCTGGTTTATTTATTTCTTCACCTAATTTCTCATCCCTGTCTTTATCCTCAGTAGTCTGACAATCTGTTCTACCTTCTCTTAGGTCTTCTCTCACACTTTTTATAGTTTGTTCTAAACATTTATAACTTTTCTCCATCGTTTGTTCTAAACTTTTATAACTTTCTTTTAAACTTTTATAACTTTCCTCCCTCTTTTGTTCAAAAGTTTTAAGCATCTGCATTACCATTTCAATCTCTGATAGTGCTTTATTTGTTATCTGAGTCTGAAACACTTCTGGCCCCTCATCTACTTCCACACTCGAAGCCTTATTATTGCTACTAACTTCAGAGGCATCTTCCTCTACTTCCTCTTGTCCTTTTTGATTTTTAAAGGAAATCTCCCTATCATCTTCTTCAGTATAAAGACTATCATTGATCCCTGAGATTGGTACACCTTCCTCATCCATAGCATCCTCAGTAGTATTATTTAGTTCACTCATGTTTTAAAATCATATATATCCCATCTGTGCTTCCCTGACCACTAAAAACCTACACATCCTTTCCTTGACTGACACCTATCTTTGACTAACTGACTGATTTGCTTTTCACCTTATCATGCATTACAAATACAAAAAAAATATTTAATATTCTTATTTGATGAATCACACAACAATAATCTATATAGTGCATGCCTGTCTGCAATAGCCCAAATTATACATTCATCCATTCTCCTAGAGTTCCAACAGATATTGACAGTTCACAGAATGACTAGCAGTTCACAATCCTGAGATAAATAAAAGAATTCAGTCACAGCACTATAATCACACAATGCATCACGAGCACTCAGAAGATCATCACAATTCGATCAACTTTAACTACCACAACCCTTGATTGAATGATGCAAACTCTGTTGCAATAAAAGAAATATTAAGTCTTAGGGGCTAAAATAGATAAACTATGCCTTGCTCTCTCTCTTGGAGTCTTATGGGCAAGTATCAAGGAATTCCCTGCTTATTATAGACTACAGAAAACTAAGTCTTGCTCTCTGTCTTGGAGACTTATAGGCTGATATCATAGCAGGACTGCTATTAACTGCTTCATGATAAAATAAGAATAACATATAAATTGGGTTGGAGCAGTGAATGGGTTTGATCATTCATGAGTTACATGAATACATAACATTTTCAAAGCAGTGACAAAGCTCTCCACTCATCATCAAAACTGCAATCTAACCAACCAAACTCCAACAATCAGATATCCAATCCAACCTGCAAAATCATAGACTTTTATACAAAATGAACTCCCCAAACACACATGAGACTACTATCCCATAGTTCATCACTATTACTATGCGTATTCTATCTGGAAATAAATCATTTTAATGTTCTAAAAAAAATTCTATCATTTATTTCACCAAATCTTAAGTTGTGATATACAGATCTATTTTCAAAATTGAGAGAAAAAAACAAAACTAAGCTGTTTTATGGCTGTACCCATTGTATCATCATCAATGAAAAATTAATCATATTAAACATCATCATATACAAATGTAAAATAAGACTGTATGGCTAAGACAATTTTGTAAGACAAAAATAAATTTTCACTGAAAAAAAAATTTTTACTAAAAAAATTCTTTTTTTAACCACACATCTCCCATCATTCTATAGACTACCTTTCTAAGGTTGGGCATCCATTGTAACATAATTAAACTAGATCAAAGGTCCAACTGTTACAATGTCAAAAAATTCAAATATTATACACATTGTAACATAAATAAAGATGATCACAAGATCCAAGTATATTAAATAATTAAAACTCCAAATATTATTAAAATCTCCAATATTGAAATATTATAACTTAATAACAAAAAAAATTGTAGCTTTTATTCTATATCAAAAAGAAAAGAATTAAAATATGCAACGTGCTGAGCATAAGCTATTAAACAAAAGATCAGACTGAGTTATCAATCATAATACGGGTCATTGGATTAAATGAAATATAGTTCTATAGTTAGATTTCTCAAGATATAACAATATCAATAATTATAAACAAATTATTAATAACAACTATTATAACTCAGGTATATGGAAATCAAGTGAGGTGAGTACACTAGTAACTCAATAAAATATCTTCTCAGGTATACAGACAGTATATTTTATCCACTTTCATTTCTTGGTTGGATCTCAAGTGCATGTCTAAAAGAACAATGAGTGAATATGGTCTATCAGGGCTTGTTTCTTTTGATCTTAAGATGAGACATTTTTAAAATTAGACTTCTCACATCTTCTCTAAGTTTTTTAACAGACAAACAATCCTTATAGTACAAACTGTTGAATAAAAAAAATAATTTAACAGATTTAACCCTTCTTTTTCTCTCAATATTTAATCAATGTAGATATATTTATGTGATGTAACACACACACTCATTTAAATTATTTATAAACTGACATTAAAATAATCTAATTGCTAGCTTAGTAATTATAACCCCAATATTTAAAATTAAATCCTTAGCTTTTAAATCCAACTTACAATTATAGAAAAGTAAAAGAAAGAAAGAATAAAATAGTAGAAGTGATCAAGCATAGGTTAGTTTTAAAGAAGGTTTAATATCTGAAATATAAAACAATTCAATAGCTTACACATACACTGCCTATATGTATGCATTATAACTTTTACTTTTTAACAAAAAAAATTAAATACTTAATAATTAACTGTGTGTACTACTCTTTACTCTTTTTTGAGTTTTCTATCAACACACAAACAATTAAAAAATATAACTGTTGTCCCCCTCTCTTTCTGCCTTAAGTTTTTAAAATTGGATCTTGTAGGGTTTAAACTTGGATGCCCTACAGCTTCCTTTTTATATAAAAATTTGATGATGATTTTTGTTTTACATTTTCTTACATGCACATTACTATAAATTTAGATAATGACAAAATTGTAATAACACAACATATATATATATATATATATATATATATATATATGTTGTGTTATGTATATATATATATATATGCACATATATATATATATATATATATATATATATATTGTGCCAATATTGAAATTGGCACATATAATTTTATCTAAAATAAATTATTAAAATAATCTTTCATAAAAGAAAAATGTAAAATTAATAGTCAGAGTTTTAAAATAAAAAAATTTCTAAAAGAGTTTGAAATAAAAGTTAGAAAGCAATTGATTAAAAGAGGGGAGGGGGAGTTTGGTTAGAAAAGTTAAACTAAAAGTTTTATAAAAGGGAGTAGAGTAAATTATTATTAGTTGAAATATAATTTAAAGTATAAAAAAATACAAATCTCTTTTCATTCGAATTAAAGAAAACTAATCTTAAAATGCGTTATATATGTGTGTAAATATGTGCGATTGTTAATAATAGAATAAATGTATGTGTAATAAATGTTATTATAAATAAATGGAAGCTGTCATTAAAAAACAAAGCAATGGCTATTAATTAAAATATAAAACAACACATTCTGCATGGCTATTATTAATTAAACAATCTTCCAAAACACGTTTATCAAAGGATTATCAATGAAATTTCGACAACAGATATTGCCGGAAGATATCGAAAAGAAAAACACTTCACAGGTATAAATAGTAAAATTTTATCGGATAATGAGTCAGTTCAGAAAGTAATTGAGTCAGTTAAGTCAAGAGAGGACAATCAGTTGAGTTAATTGTATCCAGAAACAAAATGCCATCCTGTTTAGATTTTGGGAATACACGTTTTCTCCACAGTCTTATTTCCAATGAAAACAGAAAGATCTGCCTGTGAAATAGTGTCAGCATAACAACTTGGAAATCTTCATCACTATCTAATTGTCTCCAATAACAATAATCATAAAGAATAATGAAACTCATCAAAGAAACGTTCTAGCCAACTGGAAGTATTCATAATGGAAATATCCTCACCTAAAGCAGCAACCAAATAAAAGGAAGTTCTATGTCTACATTCAAAATCCTAGATAATAATATTTCAATTACTATAATAGTCATTGCATTGCATTAATTCGTAAAGCCTCCAGAGATAAGTAATTTGAACTCTATTAAGCATGCATAAAATGAACTATTGATGTGCATGTTTCTGAATGCTATATGAGGTTATTGATGTCAAATATTATTTGTGCTATATTATAGTGTGTTAATTTAAAATATGCGTGTATTATATCAGATTTATAAAATGTTTGAAATAGTAAATGTTAGTTAATAAATTGTCTTTTAAATTAAACTTTATTTGTCGGTCAATTCTTTTTATCAATTCTTTTACAAATCTTTATCAATTCTTCTCACCACTAATTATGTATAATCTATTAGTGATTACAAGTAACTGAGCTAGTCTATGGGTAAAACTTAGGCATTGAGTTAGTGGCCATTGCTCTAAGTGCATTATTTATTCATTCTTGAATAGATAGCTGGCACCCATGTTTATACAAAAACAAAAAAAAGTGATTTCAACATGGTGTTGAACCCAACACCCGAGAAGAAGCTATGTCCTGGAAATGTAACACTAGTTAAATATATTATAGCTATCGTTTGGACATACATATTCTCCGAATATGTTCTTCTCTGTGTAAGAGGCCAGTGTTACAACATCACATAGTGGAACCTGGTACAATATATAGTGTACCCTGCTAATAGGATGATGACCCCTAGATGATATACCAATTCCTTACATTAGGCTATTGTATGACTTGATCTAGGAAACATGAGACTCTTAACTTTTTTATTTATCTTTGGTTGATATTAATAATAATGAGATTCTCCTATCCTATCAACAAGATTGCATATCCTTTAACATAAAATAAACATGAAAGTATTTATCTAATGGTATGAAAATACCCAGACACTATTTCTTATTCAGTATCAGCATACAATCATGACTAACAGTAATGAATAAAAGAATCCAATAAAACATCTATAATTATCGACTTTTATTTAACTAAGGAAGAAATTATACTATCATATTATTGTATACTGAATGTTATTCGTATTACTTGTATAGTATTAAAGTTAAAGTCTTCTATATAATAATCATAATAATAAATTTATATTAAGGAGATCTCAGGATAATCATTGATTATTGATTAGTTATTTAATCCACTATAAAATATCAAGAGGGATTTCACAGAACTCTATAGATAGTGTATTAATTAGGAAACCTGAATCTATAATCAAAATTGAACTTCTATTTTGTAGTTATGTTTACTCTTAAAACTTATATTGTTGTTTACATTGTAATTAGATTTGGTACTTTTAATAATAAGCAATTCATAGTTTCATTTCTTATAGATGAGCACACTTTAATACTTTGCAATTCCATCAATGTCTTGTATGATCAAGCAGCTTACAGCAAGTTAATATCTCTTTTAAGAAAGGTGTGCTTAGTTGATTTATATTATTCTGAAACAGATTAATTTCTTATTTCAATTTGAAACCATACACTATGGGGTCATGTGATGTAGAAACAATTACTCCCACAAAAAATACAACTCTTAATACTCAAGTTAACTTTCAAAACAACAATTTTATTCTCAGTATTTACAAGATATAATAAACATTTTAACTATCAGGTAATGTAAAATAATAATAGTAATACATTTATATACTAATATAATAACACTATAACAATTGAAAAACTTATACTTCCTTTTTACCTTTTTAGATATTTACAAAAAAGAATAAACACAAAGAAATATTACATTTTTATGCATTATGGTGCTGTTGTAATATATACCCCTATATATTTTATTCTAAATATCACAAATCAGGGGTCTCAATTAATAATCAGTTTTTCAATTCTTTTGTGATTATCAACTCATTATAAGTTAGGCTTTGACTTATAAAGACCAAAAAGGAACACATTTTTATGATATTCCTGCTTTAATATATGAATCCCATTATAATCCAGTGACATGTCCTTCTTTTGTGTATTTAGATATGATATTTATCCTTTGATCTTTATTTATTTACTTATATATATATTTCTAAGACTATATTACAATAACAACTATAAAACTCTACAGTAGTTTTTCCATCTTAAATCGACTCTTCCTATGACTCTATTCTCTATAAATAATAAAATACAACCAATAAGGACTCATAGTGTGTACTATTAAATCTGAACTCCTATATATCCCTGCAACAGTTTGATGTACAATTTATGAAATTTATTTAAATGTTAATAGACTATCCCTTGGTGTATTCTAAATAAACTACCTATCTCTGCTTTATCGAACAATATCATATTTTGAACATATATTTGTTTGATATCATTCTTATAATTAATTCTTTCTACAAATTACAAATTATTCCACCGGATATTCTTATCATTTTCATTTCAAGCACTTATATTTCAAACACACCCCTGGTTGCATATTTTCATTTGAAGATTAATGCAATTGTCACAATTTACATGATGTCAGCTTATTGACACTATCATTTTTTTTTAATTTTCCTTTACTAATTAACAATTATCTGCATCTTGTCTTACATGTTTGGTTTAAATATTCCTTGTTCTAGTAATAAATGGTTTGGCATTTGATCAATTCCTCACTCATTTTGGTTACTAATATTATTAAGAAGAAAGCATTTTACATTTTCTTTTAACAGTAAAGTAAGATTACATTCCTCAGACATTTTATATTTCCTAATGCACTAAGGTTTATTTCATCTGTTATTCACAATTTATTTTCAATGGATGTTTATTCATTATTAAATATTTTTGAAGATGGTTTTACTTTCTTACACTTACCTTACATATTTTTTTTCTGGATGATAAATAATACTTTCTTTCCTGCTAGTAGACCACTGTTATTCATACTCATATAAACCTAATCATCATTTAATAATCTATATAATGCTCATTATAAGTTTTTAAACTTTACATAAAAGTAGTATTAAACTTAGTAGTGCTCACTTTTAATCATTTCTTCAATTAAAATTTTATTCAATTTAAACATGCTTTAAGATTTATCTTTGAATCTGATTTTTCTTCTTACATTTAATGTATAACTAATAAAATCTTTATTCTAGCATAGATAAATGAATGTTCTCTTACATGACTATTTTTATGTTCTCCCCAAAACACTGCAGTGTGTTCCATTTTTTGATTATCATAAGTGAACATTAAAATAACAACTAGGATTTCTTGTCTGGAATTAGTTGGTCAGAACAAATTCCTAATAAAGATTTAGACACATAAAGAAGATTGCTTTTTTCACTCCATGATATTAAGAATTACTTTTAATATCTGTTGTATATTTAGACTTCTTAAAATAAAATTTTTGAGTTGTTAAACTTTAAATATTTTAATGAGAAAAATATTAAAACAGCTATCTGCTTTTTAAATTTTTTAAATTTCCTCTCAGATTGTCTGCTGTGGTTTTTTTATAAAAACTGTGTGATAATTGATGTCAGCAAATGATTTCTTTAATTCTGATTGGTTTACCTCCCAAAACAAATTGAACAATTTTTTAACTTAAAGATTTTTTTTCTTTCTATTTGAAAATACTTGGAATCAATAATAAAAAACTATTTTATGAATGAATTAATTTAAGTCCTTACTTTAAGAGCAAGGTTCGGTTCTGATCATCTTTTTTAATAAATGACATTACTTGAATTTAAATATAAAATTTAAGAATAAATATTTTTGTTTACAAAATATAATTGCAATAATTTCAAAATAAATTCTTATTTTGAAGTCAATAATTATTCCTTCTTTCATTACATACAATTTTAGCTCTTTACTCTTAAAGGAACAATGGATTAAAATTAATTAAAGTCAAATCTATCACTAATAAATATTTATTTAGATTGATCTCTATTCTATTAATATTATATAGTAGGTTATATTATAAATGATTACAAATAACAACAATTATTAAATATCTACAGAATTTCATCTTTAAACCCTATATTTTAAGTCATTTATTAGTTTTATACCCAAGTTTATAGCTTTACTACTATTTAAATTACAAATTCAAAATTTTGAAACTATAATCTATAGCTTATATGCTATTCTTACCCTGGATAACCAATCAAAAAATTTTAATATTTATAGTAACTGTAAGGACAATGGAGTAATAAGAGAGAATCTCAGGTTACAATGTCCCACAATTGCACCACCATTAGTACCAGTATAGAAGTAGTTGTCCTATAAGCTGGGTGACAGTTGTAACTATATGCTACATTAAACCTGAATTATAATGAGATGGGAAACCATTATCCTCACTAAATAATCAAAATATAATATTAAATATAAAAAAATGAAGATGAGAGTTCAGCACAGAATTATCTATAAGTTTACCAGCACTACACAAAATAATTATCATTAATTAATGATCAACAATAATAATAAATTAACAGTCAAAGTTGTGACTGGATTTGAAAATCGTCCACTGTAGACCAGGCTACTTATTTAGTCATTGTCAAACCTATGGCAGGAAAACAAACAATAATTATCTGTATGCACATATTTAGGTGTTACTCCTTCAAAATATTTCAATAAGTCAAACAATGCTGAGATACTATCCTTATCATAATCAATGCTCTGGCCACTTGATATCATTAATGTATGGACCAAAATTAAATTTCTAAAGAAAAAATTAAAATGTAGTTCATGGATGTTAAACAGTATATCTTTGGATCAATTCAGGATTATAGAAGTAATAAAATTATCATCCACTGGATGTCCATTACACTAAACATGAACCACTACTCCATATATAACTTATGCACAAATTTAGCTCAGGAACCAAAGAGTCTATAAACTATTACTATGAACAATACATAATTAAATCAGCTTATTATAAATCACTTCAAATAATTGCTTTTTTACCATATTATTATTAGTAATTTTTTATTGTGGTTATTAAAATAATTCTAGAACATTCAAATGTCATTAAACAAAATCACACACTGCAATTTAACAAACAAGAATGCTAAAAGATTGTATAAAACTTCTGTTGTTCTATGCAATAGATAACTTAAAACTATTTTCTTCTTTAGCAGCTGGATTAGGACCTATTGCTGTCTTTTCATCAGCCTAGTTAGGAATATTTTTTACTTATCAGACATTTATAACTTCTGACTTATTTACACTGACATTTTTTTTTCTAAAACAATCTTGCCTACAAGCCAATCACAAGCTGTCTTTAATCTGATAAATTTTATAAAACCAATTAGGTAAATTTGTACACATACTATTGTTCAGGTATTTCTGTCCATCAAAGATACTGAAAAACAAGTCAAGAACTTAAATTAACATCATCAAAATCTTGGCATTACATTCTAATAAAAAACTCTGGTGACAAAGAAAACAAGATAATCAATTAATTACACTGATTTGATTTTTTTGCATTGAAGACATAAATAGAAAAAAAACTGAAATAAAATTTTTAAAAGTATTAATAATTTATTTAATTTTTTATTAAATATATACTCTTAAATGTAAAACTTTATCTCTCATAAAAGGATAAAATTAATATTTATTAAATAATTTATGAAAAAGAAAAAATTATATCCTCTTAGCATATTTTTATAGTTTAAATTGCAACTACTAATTAATTGCAATTTCTGAAAAGAAAAAGAAAAATGACAGCTTGATTATATTGGTTTATTAATTTACCTTCCCTCTACAATCATTTACAACTTATTAAAATATTCCCATTATTAAAATCATATTAACAAATTTAATGTTAGAGAATTTTTCATCTTATCTCTATGGGATTTTAAATATTTAATTAAAGGAAAACCCATTATAAAAACTATGCATGAGAAAATTAAATATTATTTTTCCATTAATTAAATTAAACATGAGGACTGAGCTATCAACCATTTAATTATTTTTAATGCAGCTATGTGTACAACTGGTTACAGTATATATATATATATGTGTGTGTGTGTGTTAAAACGAAGATTTGCACAGGTTAAATATATAAAATATATATTTTGCGGGTTCATCCATGTTAAAATCTTTTAATATCAATATACTGATGTTTTGACTTGGTCACACAAGCTATCCACAGAGTTATAAAAGGTAGAAAGACGGTTGTAGAGGCGCTACAATCACTGATTTGAATAAAATGTTAAAATTCCACCAATAGCAAAAAATGTTAAATTTAGGAATGTTTTTTAAAAAAATCTTTCCAAATAGGAGGAAGTTTGCATGTATCATCTCGCTTATTGATACAATCTGGCTTTTTAAGTATCTCAATGGCTTCTCTAATTTTGCATTGGTAGAGATTATCACATCTGGATATGATCCTGGTACTAGAAAAATCAATTTTATGACCTGAATCTATAGTATGGAGTGAGGGTGCTGATGATGATGAGTGATGTTTAACTGCATTAGCATGCTCATCTCTCCTAACACTGATGCGACAATTACTCACACCTATGTAAGAAGCTTTACAATTTTTACATGAGATTTGATAGACACCATGAGATTCAAGAGGGATTGAATCCTTAGGCTTGGTTATTATTTTGCTGATCTTTTGATGAGCAGACAATGCTGTATCTATATTATAGCATTTTAATATACGTCCGATACTGTCTGTAGTTCCTTTTACATATGGAACACAAATCCTAATAGCTGATTTATCATCTTTTTGTTTCCTATTTTGTCTATTTTGGGCTTGAAATAAGGTGTTTTTTTATAAATTTGTAATTAAAAAAAAACCTTATTTCAAGCCCAAAATAGACAAAATAGGAAACAAAAAGATGATAAATCAGCTATTAGGATTTGTGTTCCATATGTAAAAGGAACTACAGACAGTATTGGACATATATGAAAACGCTATAATATAGATACAGCATTTTTTGCTCATCAAAAGATCAGCAATATAATAACCAAGCCTAAGGATTCAATTCCTCTTGAATCTCATGGTGTCTATCAAATCAAATGTAAAAATTGTAAAGCTTCTTAAATAGGTATGAATAATCATTGCATCAGTGTTAGGAGAGATGAGCATGCTAATGCAGTTAAACAACACTCATCATCATCAGCACTCTCACTCCATACTGTAGATTCAGGTCATAAAATTTATTTTTCTAGTACCAGGATCATATCCAGATGTGATAATCTCTACCAATGCAAAATTAGAGAAGCCATTGAGATATTTAAAATGCCATATTGTATCAATAAGTGAGATGATACATGCAAACTTCCTCCTATTTGGAAAGATTTTTTTAAACAACATTCCTAAATTTAACATTTTTTACTATTGGTGGAATTTTAAGGTTTTATTCAAATCAGTGATTGTAGTGCTCTACAACCGTCTTTCTACCTTTTATAACTCTGTGGATGGCTTGTGTGACCAAGTCGAAACGTCAGTATATTAATATTAAAAGTTTTTAACACGGATGAACACGCAAAATATGTATTATATATATTGTGACCATCTGAATGGGCACAAGGGTTTAAGATACCTTGTATCTTAATTAAATATCTATATTGTATTATAAAAAAAATGAAATAGCCTTAGAATTTTAAAAAATTTTGAACAATATTATTTAAGGTTTAAATATGGGTTGTTATGCAGTTTATTGACTACTTGATAGGTATTTGTTAGTATTATTGTGGTTAATGGGGTATATAATGTAAGGAAGGGGGGTGGTTTGTTAATGAAATTGATATATTTTGTTGGAAAAATGCAAAGTGATCCTATGTTAGTGTAATATTTAGTTGAATGGTTTGAAAATCATTTATTTATTAATTCTTATCCTTTTTGTCAACAGTTAATAGCAGTTTTGATTAGATTTAAATAAGGTAGTTCAATATTTAGATTGTAGTGCATGCATGTGTATGCCTGTATGATTTTGCCTTAGGTTTCATCTCATTTTCATCCTTTAAATAATAGCAAACAATAGTACATTCACAATAAAAATATTTAAATTACAGTAGTTATCTTAAATAATTAACAAATATATATTTCTTTCCAATAATTAATGGATAGTTAGATCAATAAATTATTTTACAAATTAAATAAATTATTAATCATTTTTATTTGATGGTTAATTAATATTCATTTTTCTTTTAAGTTTGTAAAAGATATTTATTTTAATTATTTGTATTATTTTTTTTTGTCATTTAATTCTGAAAATCAAAATCATTTTTTTTTTTTTTGTTGTAAAGATTTTTTTTTTTTTGAATATGTAATTAGCAGAGCTGGAAAAATGCGTGGGAGTAAGCTAGTAAAAAAAAAAAAAAAAAAGGAGACACAAATGAACTGTTGCAAAAGAGAGAGCTTGTAACAAAGATCTCCAGTATGTAAAAAAATTAGCTTTGTAAAGAATTATAGCCAAAAAAGACAGTGGCTTATATTTTTCAAACAACTAAAGTTAATAGCTGAAGTCAGATTAGAAGAAATATATTATGGAAGGAACTAATTTCAATATGCAGCACTAAACTTTATAAAGGTACTCGCTTTGCTTATTCTCTTTCAATTTAAACATTCTAAACTAATCTTTTCGTCACTATTGCTCTTGTGAAGATATATATTAATGTCATGCAGTCTATATTATTTAATTTAATTTCAGTTTTAAATAAGAATGATTCACATAAGTATTATTATTTTATCATTAAGCAACGTATTTTTTTTTTTTTTTGATATATGGAAAACGTGTGCAGAACTGTTATATAGAATACATATTATTCTCACTATTTTTCGTGCTATGTCTTGTGAGGATTATACATAGACTTAAGGATGTGTCTATCTTGATAGAGCATACCATGTTTAGATTCTTCGTAATTAGATAACAATACCCATTCATTGGATATATATATCTGGAGCTGATATGCATTTATAAATTAAGGGAATAAAATATAACTACTTCTGTTTGAATTGAATTTGATGGACAAAATTGCTGGTAAATTTAGTTCTCTTCAATAAAAACGGAATATCAAATAAAGCATTATTAATCACGGAATTACTAAAGACAATTTACAGTGGATAATGCTATTCAAAATAATAAGGACAATTGCGTATAATAAAGGAGAAATTAACTGCTTGTGATTTGGTATCTCAATGGATATGTTATAAATATTGGAAAGTAGTGGGTTTATTTAAGTTAAACTTATATTTTTTTTTAAGTTATACTGCAAGAGTGCATTTAATTTAAAGTCGGTTTGGAATGTGTCCTACGTTGTGTATTATAATATCCCGGAGGAAGCTTGGCAAATGAACTTTTTATTCAGATTACAAAACTAATAACTTTTGTGTTTTCATCTTTTTATTTTATTTTATTTTTATTACTTAACTCATATAATGTATATAATGGATAGAGAAGCTTTATTATTATTATGTTTACGTTATAATCTATGTTATTTTGATTTTCAAGACCGTCTCGGAATTACTAAAAAAAGTAGTACGCCGGTAAAAAAATATTGATTGTGTTCAAATAGGTCTTATTATTTTTCTTACGAGGATGAAAGAAATAATTTTAATAATATATTATTAGAGAGGTTTACATTCATTTTGCATTTATTATCTTAAAGTGAGAATTATTATTGTTATTATTTTTATTTTTTTTTTGAATTAACGAACGTATAATAAAAATAGCTTGTTAAATATAAAGAAAGTTCGTTCATAATAATTAGAAGCATTAAATCTTAAAAGTAACCTAAAGTTTATTAAATTAAAACAGTTATACCTTAATGCAATATTTAATTATCATATTACCTACTTAGTGTGTAATTTAGGGTTAATATTATATATACTTTTGTTCGCGAGTGTGTGTTTGTTTTGCACAATTGTAATATTTGTGTAATAGAGTATAATTTATGAATATTTTATGCATAAATTCGTACACTGTCGTATTTCCTGAGTTGAACATATTGATGTATTATCTGTAGGTATTTGTCTGCTAGCATGTATTTATAAGGTTCAATATGTTAGAAGCTATGATAATAGAAAGAAATCTGACTGCGTTGTAATATTTATAGGGATAGGAGATCTTGCTTATTTGATATATGTTAATAATCCCCATGAGTAGAGCCTAGTTTATTTTATATGTGTATGATTAATGATATTGTTGAAGTGGTGTTCTTAGGGTCCTGGTGAAGAGGATTTAAAATCCCCACCAAATAATGTATTTAGAAGTAAAGGAGTTATTGTTAAAAGATGATTAAATGATGCTTAGGAAGTGATATGACGTTTTTCTTGGATTCTTGGTGTTGAGTAGATGTTCTCCACCAAAGGTATATGTGGAATTAGGTGAATTCTGGTAGAAGTGTTCAATAGATGTTTATCTGCTCCTCATGTATATTCCCTTTATAACGTGTTGTATGTAAAATCATAAAATATAGCTTTGGGTTAATTAAAAAGTAGTTAGACAAATTGTTAGATTAATTCTGGAAGTAGCACTAATGTCATATTTATGGAGGATTTACGGCATTGTTCGAAATAAATTAATTATGTGATATTTTCTTAATGAAGGGAGAGTTTACAGAAAAGATTGTTTTATGGTATTGCTGCTTGAACTACACACATACGCGTAGTATAAATAATATCGCGAATTGGGGTATAGAATTATGAAATATAAAAATGAGAAATAAATGCTCGGAAATATACTAAATTCAGTTAATAAAGGTATAAAACATTAAGATTTAAACAGGAAATAAGTATTTTAAACTACAATGTATCTATTTAAGTAAAAATTAATCATCAAATCATCAGAATAGACATGATTTTGCTATGTATGAAAGATATAAGGAATTGGAATTATTATTTAGTCAATTAGAGAAAGTTGTTTTGCTGAAAGCCAAAGATTAATGGTTTGATTTATTCTTGTCAATCAACCGTAATATCCTCTCGAAAGTATTTTTTTTTGTTGTTGTGATGATAATATATTTCATTTATTCATTGTCGTATGGATAAACATATGAGCTAGCATGTGTTCCAAGTCGGGATCTTTAAGTTTATTAGTAGTTTGTTTAGATAGTAGGAATCCCAAACTGATGCTAACGATTTATTTAATAATTTAAAGGTCTATAAAACGAAGACCTATTTTGTAAATATTATGTTCATCCCAATTTATTTTGTTTATTTGTAATAAATGATGTATTTAGTTATTTAAAGTTAAAACAACTGTGTCGTGTGTTTTTTTTTTTGTATACATTCGTATTTCCCTTTCCACATCTCCACATTGTATAACTCTATTATAAAACAGATATACTATTTTAAAGTTATCAGATTAAATTTTCTAGTGTCTGACAATATTGTATTTCTTAATCCAAACATTATAAAGAGTATTTGCCACTTGATAAACGTATTAGAATGGTTGTCAAGTCAGTATATTCGTTAGATGATGATATGAGATTAAAATACCCTATCTCTGTCATTATCTTATTATTGAAGCACAGTAAAATATTTAGTCAATTTGTTTCATTATATTTTAGCATACTTTATAATTATAACTTATGGGCAATGTAGTTTATTTAATTCAACTATGTTTATTAAATTCTCTGAGATCTTATTATTTATTTCTTGATTGGCATTAGAGTAAATGTTTAAATTATGATATGCCAAATAACAAAATTGTCTACGAATATAATTATAGCAAGCTGATATATGTTATACTTGGATGAAGGAAGAAATTAAGTTTAAAGTATATTTTTAATAGACTGTACTAAGTAAGCATTATGATTCTTTATCATACAATCAATTAACAAAGAAATTTACAATATATTGAATGTTTTATAATATTTCTTCCTTTATTCATTTATTATTATATATCTTTTGAACTGCCTATAGCCTCCCACTGAGCTGAGCTGAACATAAATTTAAATATAGAGTCTCAGTAATAATTTTGTATTGTATATTTTATTATATTGTTCTATTCATCAATAGAACTGGCGCCTGGGCATTTCGTTCATGTAATGTATATGAGCGGTGTTGGGAGTGTAGGTTATAATATATATATATATATATATTGTAACTTTATAAAAGAGGACCAAAGATCAAAATATATTAAATAATTAAGAAAAGATTGAAATATAAATATTTGACTTAAGAAACAAAAAGAATTGTAGCTTTTATTCTATATCAAAAAGAAAAGAATTAAAAAATGCAACTTGCTGTACATAAGCTATTAGACTAAAGATCAGACTGAGTTATCAATCATATTAAGAATCATTGGATTAAATAAAACATATTTCTATAATTACATTTCTCAAGATATCACAATATCAATAATTATAAACAAATTATTAAGAACCAACTACTATAATTCAGGTATATGGAAATCAAGTGAATGAGTACACTAGTAACTCAATAAAATATCGTCTTAGTTATACAGACAGTAGATTTTATCCACTTTCATTTCTTGGTTGGATCTCAAGTGCATGTCTAAGTGAACAACAAGTGAATATGGACTATCCGGGCGCCACTAGGTTAACTGGACCTAGACAAAGTTATATTGATAACTTTTTCACATGTACTGGGTGTGAATCCCTTTTTGGTACTTTATTTCTAATAAAAATGGAAGATTTTGCTTTTTAGCGCCATATCACTGTATGCACTAATATTTAGGTAAACATAAAACATCTTTAAACCAAAGTGGAGAATGTAAAATTCATTAGACATAAATCATTTCCCAGATCTTAACATAATAAATGTGTTTCAATATTTTTTTATAAGTTTTACTAGCTCAGATTACTATTAACTTATGATGGCAATTCACTCATCCTTGCATGAAATAGATGATGGGATGGTGGTTATTACAATTACTAAGAAGTCACTAAATATTATGAAATCAATATTTATTTATGGCCTTTAAACATTTAACATGATGATGATAATGATAACGATAATGACAATGGTTTCAACTACAGCTTTAGGACTAAGCCTAATCCTAAACCTAATTTTTATAAAGAAATTCATAACTATTGCTTAATTTTAGTATATCTAATTGGAACTTAAATAGCTAATATTCACCTTAATGATGAATGATCACACTTAATAAAGACTACTCTTAATGAAATATATATGCCTCGTTTAATAAAACAAATTAACATTTATTAATGCATTACTAATATCTACATGAAAATTTATAGATAAACATAAAAAATTGATATGAATAATAATAACAATAATAACTGATTATATTGCAATCTTCAGAGTAATTTAAGTTCTTCCCCCTTTTTCGTCAAATGTATATGGTATTAAATTGGGTAACCGATTTGTTAAATGGTTCCATCTACAAGAAAAGTATTTCATAAAAAAATATATTCACTCATTGGCACACATACTTTATAATCTAACGTGTCAAGCAGAATGATAATAAAATAAATGTTAGTAAAATTGGAAAGAGCAAGTTTTAGAAACAAGTTTTAAATCATTTTTCTATCCCCCTCCCTTTTACACTCTGAAACCTATACTTTCTTAAGACAAAATAATTTAATATTTTACTACTGCTTATTCCTTCACATTCACACACAATTACATATATGCAACAAGTATTATATTATTATTATGTATGTGCGTGTTTTATCCCCATAATAACAAAATATTATATTAAACAAAATAATATTAAAAAATATATATATTACATATTAATAACATTTCATAACTTTAAGTTAAAAGACAATTAAGTTAAAAGACAAACATAATTTTAATACATCTAAAATCGTTATTAAGAAATTCTTGGTTTCAATTGATCTTGGTTGTTTTAAAAGTTCTTTAAAAAAAATATACTGCTCTGTTGCTAAAATTTTACTAAGTCTCTGATATTATAAAGAAAATATATAAAAAAATTATACTACCAGTTCTTTGTAGCGACTTCCAATGAGTCAAATTTATCTTGTTTAATGTCTATATATTGCAGCTACCATTTCCATTTTTCTTTGGAACAATCTCTTTCTTGAGGTGGATAATTATTTGATGATGATGATCCTATTAAGGTTATTTGCTTTAGTGGACAATTTGGAAATCATTATATTAACTTTTCTTCTCTTCCTGTCAAGCATGATTCTTTTAGTGGATGAGGTACAGCAGTTGATTTCACATTTATAAATTTTCTGGAGTTTAAACTCAGTTACTGGAACAATTAATTGGACTTGATGATTTAATATTTATCAGTAAATTACTCTTTTTCCTCTGACTTTAAATGCAGGTGAATATTTTTTTCTTTCTATTTAAAACATCTTATTTCTCTTGGTCAGTTGAAAGGTGTAGAATATTATTTTTCAGACAAGACATCTTTTCTTTCCTATATGATGTGCTAGTTGATGATGAGTCTGGTAGACAGACAGAAAAATATATATTTTTCCTAATGTGCCATCCTTATATTTTCAGTATTCAAAGCTTGCTATTAAAAAAATGATTTTTTTTAAAAAAAGGTTATCTAGCAGAATTAAAAATGTTTGTCTGCTTTAGTTTCACTAATATTAAAAAGTCTATATAACAATATCAACTGATTTTTCAGACTGCTTTTATATCCGATTTTTATTTCTATTTTTGACCAATTCATTTTTTAGCTGGAAAGTGCAATCTTTTTAGGAACATTAAAAAGAAAATCACACACCTGGTTTCCAGACAAACGTTAGTCTTGGCAGAAAAAATAGACTTAATCCTTTTTTTACACCCATGTAACATCTCAAATTTTGAGCTTCTTTCTTTTGATCTTAAGATGAGACATTTTTAAAATTAGACTTCTCACATTGTCTCTAAGTTTTTCAACAGAAAAACAAACCTTATAATACAAAAAATTGTGGAGTAAAAAAAACACAATATAACAGATTTTCTTTCTTTTCTCTCAATATTTAATAAATGTAGATATATTTATGTGATGTAGCACACACACTCCATCACTCAAATCATGTATAAACTGACATTAAATAATCCAATTGCTAGCTTAGTAATTATAACTCTATTATTTAAAATTAAAATTTTAACCTTTTAAATCCAAATTACAATTATAGAAAAGTAAAACAGAGAAATAATAAAATATTAAAATTTAGCAAATGTAGGTTAGTTTTAAAGAAAGTTAATATGTGTAATTTAAAAGTGACTAACTAAATAGCTTTTATAACACACACTGCCTATACATATGCATTATAACTTTATTTTTTAACAAAAAATTAAAAGTTACCTATTAAATGTGTAACTGTTGCCCCACTCTTTCTCTCTGTCTTACGATTTTAGAACTGGATCTTGTAGGGTTTTAACTCGGATGCCCTAAGCTTCCTTTTAATATAAAACTGTGATGATGATTTTCATTCCACATTTTCTTACATGCACATTACTACAAATCTAGCTAATGACTAAATTGTAATGGCAAAACATTCCCCCCCCTTCGAATGAAATTATCAGCATTTTTGTTTTAACTATATTAATAAGAAAATTATAACTAATAAAATAACCCTAATAATACTAAACACACTAAAAAACATTTCTAACTACTGGTAAACATCATCTAGATGTCCACCAAATCCCCTTTTCATTAGGAAACTTAAATATAATTTCTTTGGAGATCTTTGCCAAGCTACTCTGCTGAAGTATAAGGGATCAAACTCCTAGCATTATAGGTTTCTTTATTGCCATCAAGAGTAGCAAGCATAAAAGCATTTTCTCCTATTTTCTTGGTAATTTGGAATGGCCCTTTTTTTTTCAAATCATATTGCGGTCTGCATAAAATTGCACATGTAAATCCAGTCCATTTTTAATATGGCCATTTTTCATCTTGACTGGATATTTATAAAACATGTCCAGAGGATTTATTTTATATAACCTTCTATTACAGACTCCATTTAGAAATATGGACTCTTGGTACCATACATAACATAACTTTAAAATTTTCAGAAAGACTGACTCTGTATACCATACATACTTTATCTTAAAACTTTCCAGAACTATTGACTCCCTGTACCATATATAAGGCACTTTTAAATTTTCCAGAGAGATTGACTTTCTATACCAGATATCATTCATCTTTAAGTTTTCTAGAGAGACTGGCTCTCGGTACCATGTATAATTTATTTTTAAATTTTCTAGAAAGGTTGAATCTCTGTACCATATATAAGGCACACTTTTATTTTTTAAAGACATTGATTCTCTTTACCATATGTAATGGACATTTAAACTTTTCAGAGAGATTGACTCTCTGTACCATATATAATTTACTTTTAACTTTTTCAGAGCATCTAAATTTTTCATAGAGATTGATTCTGTTTATGATATACTCTGGACATTTACATTTTTCAGAGAGATTGCCTCTCTGTATGATACACACTGGACATTTACATTTTTCTGAGAGATTGCCTCTCTGTACCAGATATAATTTATGTCTGACTTTTCCAGAGCAGTTAAATTTTTTAGAGAGATTGATTCTCTGCATGATACACAATGTGCATTTAAATTTTTCAGAAAGATAGATTCTCTATACCATATATAAGGTATCTCTAATCTATTTAAGAAGACAGATTTTTGAAACCACACATGCTGGTTAGTTACTAGATTGAGAACTACAGACTGTTGAAACTTTTGCTCTCTTTCTAAAATAACTGGTTTTATCTCCCTTATTGCCTCTCTTAAATCAATCATTTTATCAGGTGCATGAAGTTTTTCCTCCAACTCTCTTTTCCTTCTTTTCACTTCACAACCCATCCTAACCTGCTTTTTGGTCATCACCTCATGTGTTCTTTTCACTGAGAGATTTGGTTTTACAGCTTCTATTGGCCTTTCTACTTCTAGGGACCTATCCTCTATCAGTGTACTAGCTGGTTTCCCTATTGTTTCATCTACTTTCTCATCCCTGTCTTTATTCTCAGTAGTCTGAATATCTAGCTTATCTATTAACACTAGTGAGCTTTGACTACCTTCTATTATACTCTCTATAGTTTTCTCTATAGATTGACATATCCTTTGTCCTAAACTTTCTATACCTTTCTTCCTATCTTCTCTTGGACTCTCTATACTTTTCTCCATCATTTCTTTGAAATTTTAATAATTTTATTTCTTTCCTCCATCTTTTGTTCTAGATTTTTATTATCTTCTTTTAGATCTCTTACACTTTGTTCTAAACTTTTCCTACTTTCTTCTATTCTTTTCAACATCTGCATTATCACTTCCATCGCACATTTATTTATCTTATTAAAATTTAATATATTCAATATACATCCCATCTGTGCTTCCCTGACAACCAAGAACCCACACATCCTCTCATTGTCTGACACCTATCTTTGACTAACTGACTGATTTGCTTTTCACCTTATCATGCATTACAAATACAAAAAAGAATTTGATATCCTTATTTGATGAATCACACAACAATAATCTATATAGTGCATGCCTGTCTGCAATAGCCCATATTATACATTTATCCATTCTCCTAGAGATATGACAGATATTGACAGTCCACAGAATGACTAGCAGTTCACAATCTTGAGATAAATAAAAGAATTCAGTCACAGCACTATAATCACACAATGCATCATGAGCACTCAGAAGATCATCCCAATTCGATCACCTTTGGCTACCACAACCCTTGATTGAATGATGCAAACTCTGTTGCAATAAAAGATGTATTTTAAGTTTAGGGGCTAAAATAGATAAACTATGCCTTGATCTCTCTCTTGGAGTCTTATGTGGCAAATATCAAGGAATGCCCTAATTATTATAGACTACAGAAAACTAAGCCGTGCTCTCTGTCTTGGAGACTTATAGGCTGATATCATGGCAGGACTGCTGTTAACTGCTTCATGATAAAATAAAGATAACTTATAAATTAAGTTGGAGCAGTGAATGGGTTGATCATTCATGAGTTACACGAATACATAGCAATCTCAAGGCAATGACTAAACTCTCCACCCATCACCAAAACTGCAATCTAACTAACAAAACTCCAACGATCAAGTATCCAATCCAACCTCCAAAATCATAGACTTTTTACAAAATGAACTCCCCTAACACACATGAGACTACTATCCCATAATTCATCCCTATTACTATGCCTATCCTATTTGGCAATAAATTATTCTAATGTTTCAAAAAAAAAAATATTTCACCACTGTCTTAAGTGGTGATATACATGTATTTTAAAAATTGATAAAAACTAAGCTGTTTTAAGGCTGACCCCATTTTATCATCATGAATAAAAATTAAATCTTAAATGTCATCATATACAAATCTAAAATAAGACTGTATGACTAAGACAATTTTGTAAAAAAAAAAAAAATTTTGACTGAAAAAAAAATTTTTTTTTACTAAAAAATTTTTCTATTTTTTTAACCACCTCTCCCATAATTCTATAGACTCCTTTTTATCTCAGGTATGTGGTAAAATATCAAGCCCCAGTTGGGCATCCATTGTAACAAAATTAAGGAGATGAAAAGAATTCAAATATAAATATAATTTAGCTTAATAAACGAAAAAGAATTGTAGCTTTTTATTTTATATCAAAGAAAAAAGAATTGTAATGTGCAACTTGCTGAGCATAAGCTATTAAACAAACAATCAGATGAAGTTATTAATCATATTAAGGGTCATTGGATTAAATGAAACATATTTCTATAATTAGATTTCTCAAGATATCACAATATCAATAATTATAAACAAATTATTAAGAATCAACTACTATAACTCAGGTATATGGAAATCAAGTGAGTGAGTACACTAGTAACTCAATAAAATATCTTCTCAGGTATTCAGAAAGTCGATTTTATCCACTTTCATTTCTTGGTTGGATCTCAAGTGCATGTCTAAGTGAACAACAAGTGAATATGGTCTATCTGGGCGCCACTAGGTTAGCTGGACCTAGACAAAGTTATATTGATAACTTTTTTACATGTACCAGGTTTGAATCCCTTTTTGATACTTTAGTTCTAATAAAAATGGAAGATTTTGCTTTTTAGAGCCATATCACTGTATGCATTAATATTTAGGTACACATAAAACATCTTTAAACCAAAGTGGAGAATGTAAAATTCATTAGACATAAATTATTTCCCAGATCTTAACATAATAAATGTGTTTCAATATTTTTTTATAAGTTTTACTAGCTCAGATTACTATTAACTTAGGATGGCAATTCACTAATCCTTCCATGAAATAGATGATGGGATGGTGGTTATTACAATTACTAAGAAATCACTAAATATTATTAAATCAATATTTACTTATGGCCTTTAAATATTTAACAGCTCATTAATTACAACGTTGATGATGATGATGATGATAATGATAACGATAATGACAATGGTTTCAACTACAGCTTTAGGACTAAGCCTAATCCTAAACCTAATTTTTATAGAGAAATTCATAACTATTGCTTAATTTTAGTATATCTAATTGGAACTTAAATAGCTAATATTCACCTTGATGATGAATGATCAGACTTAATAAAGACTACTCTTAATGAAATATATATGCCTCGTTTAATAAAACAAATTAACATTTATTAATGCATTACTAATATCTACATGAAAATTTATAGATAAACATGGAAATTGATATAAATAATAATAACAATAATAATTGATTATATTGCAATCTTCAGAATAATTTCAAGTTTTTCCCCCTTTCCCCTCAAATGTATATGGTATTAAATTGGGTAACCGATTTGTTAAAATATTCCATCAACAAGAAAAGTATTTCATAAAAAAAAATATTCACTCATTGGCACACATACTTTATAATCTAACATGTCAAGCAGAATGATAAAAAATAATTGTTAGTAAAATTGGAAAGAGCAAGTTTTAGAAACAAGTTTTAAATCATTTTTCTATCCCCTTCCCTTCTACACTCTGAAACCTATACTTTCTTAAGGCAAAATAATTTAATATTTTGCTACTGCTTATTCCTTCACATTCACACACAATTACATATATGCAACAACTATTATATTATTATGTAAGTGCGTGTTTTATCCCCATAATAACAAAATATTATTTAAAACAAAATAATAATAAAAAAAAAATTATATTACATATTAATAATATTTCATAACTTTAAGTTAAAAGACAATTAATTTAAAAGACAATCATAATTTTAGTACATCTAAAATCGTTATTAAGAAATTCTTGGTTTCAATTGATCTTGGTTGTTTTAAAAGTTCTTTAAACAAAAATATACTTCTCTGTTGCTAAAATTTTACTAAGTCTCTGATATTATAAAGAAAATATATAAAAAATTATTACTATCAGTTCTTTGTGGCGATTTCCAATGAATCAAATTTATCTTGTTTAATATCTATATTTTGCAGCTACCATTTCCATTTTTCTTTGGAACAATCTCTTTCTTGAGGTGGATAATTATTTGATGATGATGATCCTATTGAGGTTATTTGCTTTAGTGTACAATTTGGAAATCATTATATTAACTTTTCTTCTCTTCCTGTCAAGCATGATTCTTTTAGTGGATGAACTACAGCAGTTGTTTTCACGTTTATAAATTTTCTGGAGTTTAAACTCAGTTACTGGAACAATTAATTGGACTTGATGATTTAATATTTATCAGTAAATTACTCTTTTTCCTCTGACTTTACATGCAGGTGAATATTTTCTTCTTTCTATTTAAAAACATCTTATTTCTCTCGGTCAGTTGAAAGGTGTAGAATATTATTTTTCGGACAAGACATCTTTTCTTTCCTATATGATGTGCTAGTCGATGATGAGTCTGGTAGACAGACGGAAAAATATATTTTTTTCCTAGCCCACCATCCTTATATTTTCAATAGTCAAAGCTTGCTATTAAAAAAAATGATTTTTTTAAAAAAAAGGTTATCTAGTAAAATTAAAAATGTTTGTCTGCTTTAGTTTCAATAATTTTAAAAAGTCTATATAACAATATCAACTGATTTTCCAGACTGCCTTTATATCCGATTTTTATTTCTATTTTTGGCCAATTCGTTTTTTAGCTGGAAAGTGCAATCTTTTTTAGGAACATTAAAAAAAATCACACACCTGGTTTCCAGACAAACTTTTGTCTTGACGGAAAAAATACACTTAATCCTTTTTTTTTACACCCATGTAACATCTCAAATTTTGAGCTTCTTTCTTTTGATCTTAAGATGAGACATTTTTAAAATTAGACTTCTCACATTGTCTCTAAGTTTTTCAACAGAAAAACAACCCTTATAATAGAAAAAATTGTTGAGTAAGAAAAAAAACCACAATATAACAGATTTTCTTTCTTTTCTCTCAATATTTAATAAATGTAGATCTATTTATGTGATGTAACACACACACTCCATCACTCAAATCATGTATAAACTGACATTAAATAATCCAATTGCTAGCTTAGTAATTATAACCCTAATATTTAAAATTAAAATTTTAATCTTTTAAATCCAAATTACAATTATAGAAAAGTGAACCAGAGAAATAACAAAATATTAAATTTTAGCAAGTGTAGGTTAGTTTTAAAGCAAGTTAATATGTGTAATTTAAAAGTGAATAACTAAATAGCTTTTATAACACACACTGCCTATACATATACATTATAACTTTATTTTTTAACAAAAAATTAAAAATTACCTATTAAATGTGTAACTGTTGCCCCACTCTTTCTCTCTGTCTTAAGCTTTTAGAACTGGATCTTGTAGAGTTTAAACTCGGATGCCCTAAGCTTCCTTTTTATATAAAAATGTCATGATGATTTTTGTTCCACATTTTCTTACATGCACATTACTACAAATCTAGCTAATGACTAAATTGTAATGGCACAAATATATATATATATATATATATATATATATATATATATATATATATATATATATATATATATATATATATATATATATATATATATATATATATATATATATAAACATTACAAGCATAAAGCTAAACTAGTCAATATAAAATCAAAACTACCCCAAATCTAAAATTAAACCAGACCAGCATAAAAAATAATATTAAAACACAACCTAAGGTTTCACTGCTACAAGCAGACTTCTCAAGTGTAAAGAACTACAAAAAACCACACATTATATATACTATTAAAAACTACCCACAAATCCATTCACTTCCCATCCACCCTTAATATTAAAAGAACTCTTAAATAAGTTAATTGCTTCAGAATTATAAATTTTCAATAATAAAGACTCTTTAATTCTTCTTTTGATTTCATTTCTCTCAAAGAAGACAACCTTAGCTTCATCAAAATCAATAGTGTGGCCTGTATCTTTTTCCTGGACATACAAAGCAGAACTAAGATATCTATTTTTAACTCTACTTTTATGAACCTTTATTCTTTCATTTAAACTCAAACTACTCTGACCTATGTAAACCTTTTTACAAAATAAACAAGGAATAAAATATACCACACCAGGAATAGTCTTTCTATCAAAAACTTCTTTTGTATTATTTAATAAATTATTCAATGTAACACCCCTTTTCCAAGCAATTTTCTTATTTCCAAACAATTTACTATTTCTACACACAATTTTATAAGAAGACAATTTAAATGGTAAAGAAATAAAATCATATTTTTCTTTAACCTTTACATCCTTACAAATATTACTATTAAATAAAATACTTTTAACAAATTTATCAGAGTATCCAACACTCAAATAATCTTTATAAAATTGATATTTCTGAAACAAAGCTACCCCACTAGAATTATTTAATTTAATATTCCTATGACAATAATTCCTTAAAGCAGCTACTTTATGAGATACAGACTGATAGCTATCAGGTTTAATTATAGATCTTAATTCTTTACTTTTAACTAAATGACTGCACAATAAACAATTCGTTTCTATATTTCTAATCACCAAAAGATCTAAAAATTTTAACTTACCAAAATCTAACCCCCCTCCTTCTAACACAAATTTTATAGAAGGATCAAAACAATTAAACTCATTTACAAATTCCTTCAATTTATCATTCTCAACTACAAATAAACAATCATCAACATATCTGACAAATAATTTTACATATAAACAATTCTTTTTAATAATAATTTCCTCTTCCATAAAACTAATATAAACTGAACATACTAGAAGAGAAATAATATAACCTATTATCCACCCTTCCTTAATCTTATAAAAATTACCTTTATAAGTAAAATACATAGAATCTTCCAATAACAAAAGCAAATCTTTAATTACCTTAATTTTATTTTTTGATAAAGAACTTTTCTCAATCAATACAGACAAAAGAACATCAATACTGCTTAACCTATTCACAGACTGATACATATTTTCAATATCTAAACTTCCAAATACCCAATTACTTTCCATTTTAAAATTATTAATCTTATCAAAAGCCTCAAAAGAAGAAGAAACTGTGTACTGACCAAAATCAACAAATTGTTTTAAAAAATTATTCAAGAATCTAGAAATACCCTCTACAACACTACCTGTAAAATCAAAAATAAATCTTAAAGGAAAACCATCTTTATGAGTTTTAATATTCACAAACATCTTAGCTGATGTAAAATCATTAGGATAGCATTTTAAATAATCTACTCTATTAAAAAATTTTAAATTAACCATTTTTTTCATAATATCTATCAATTTTCTTTTAATCAAATTACCTGGATTTTTATCTAACAACATATATTTACCATTATTTAATTCTCTATCCATTTTTTCTTTGAAATCATCTCCTTTCATAATAACAAACCTACCAGCTTTGTCTTCACGAGAAATGATTACATCATTAGCAATTAACCTATTTTTAAGATATTTAATCTCAGCAGGATTAATAACAAATTTTTCTTTCCTTTTTAAACTTTTATTCAAAATCGATTGAATACCAACTTTCTGCTCATCACTCAAATTACTAGATTCAATAGACGAAATTGTATCAAAAACTATATTTTTTGAATGAAATGGAACAAAATTAGGGCCTTTACCAAGAATATCTAATTCTCTATCATTTAACTTCAAATCCGTAAGATTAACAACTCTAACCTCAGAAACCTTATTCTCATACCCTTTATCACTACAATAAACTTTATTAACTTTCCCAAACAACCACTTTAATTTTCTTTCATATTTTTTACAATAGAAATTTGACCTATTCTGTCTAAACTGTCTCATAAAAAAAATCAAAATTGAATAATTAAAATCGTGCCTCCTTTCTAAATAATATCTATTCCTTTTATATAGATAAATAAATTTATAAAACCTTACAAAAGAATCTTTTAAAAAACTATTCAATATATATGTTTGTAACTTAAAAACTAATTTTTTTTTTTATTTTGAATATATATATACACACACAATACCGGTTCTTCCCTACCCTGATAAGGTGAGCATGTGCCCACATCGAACATGAAACAAATATGGTCGCATGCCAGGATAGGAAGTAATTTCAAATCTTTTAATGATCGGTTTGATACAGTCATTGGTACTTTTATAAAAGTATTGACTCTTACATACGTTTGAAAGATTTCTTTAATTTCAATCTTTCGCGCCATTCCCAGAAAGAAAAAGAGTATTCCCCCTCCTGAAAGGATATGTAAGGCCAATAATAACATGAAATAAAATGAATCAAACAAAATCTAATAAAATAAACACCAAATGACCTAAGATTTAAATCCTGATAAGGGAGTATCGCATATGCCAGCTCACCATTCTTTTTATCTCAGGTAAAGAAATGGGAAACTAAAACTCACATAGTTATCTAAGTGTCTTATTATGCTAGAGACAGAAATATGAATAAATTCTCAAAGTAGTAAGGTCGTTTTATAAATGTTAAATAAATGTTTATTGAATCCCTTCACCAATTCCTAAGATAAGTATAATAATCATAAACCCCAATGCACAATAAATAATAATAATAAAAATTATAGATAAGAGTATTATCGATCTATTAACAATAAAAGAGAATGTAAAATTATAAAGAATCAACTAGTGATAAAGTGGTCTGAGGTTCATAACTCGTACACGAATACATCTCTCACTTATTTCATAATTTGACTTGATTAAAATTTATATAGATAAACACAAGTATGTTTAATGGCTTTATCACGGATTTTAGGCCATTTTATTATGGAATAGCATCAAATGCTTGTCCATGCAAAGTGTGCATGTCATAATATATATACAGATGGGTATATACCACATTATTGCTATGGAGAAGATAATGAATGGACAGTTGAAATTTGAAAATGAATTTTAAAAGATTACAAAAGATTTAGAAATAAATTATATGTGATATGAATAGATAAATTAAGAAACTAAGTTGGGCTAATGTGGAGAAGAAAAATTAAAAATTAAAGAAACTGGATTAAATTGGGAGTGATCTTTATCCTGACAAGGATTGATAGTGATGAAAAATAATATATTGTTTATGACAGGAGCAGCAAGACCGCTTCTGTCTGCAAGAGATACATGTTATAATTGCAATATTTTCAAAAGCCACAATTCATTTTTTATTTTAATATGTTTTATTAATTCTGCAATAAAGTTAAGAGAAAATTAATAAATGAGAATAAAATCAATAAAAAATAGTTATTACTCACATGTGATTATTAACAAGAACATTAACATTTGGCTTACAATTGGTTAATGGAGCAGGCTATAATTCCATATATTGATCATTCATTTGATGTGCTTTAAGTTTTGACTCTTCAAACTGTGTGGAATATAATGATTCACAAAAATACCTTCCCCCAAAAATTGACATAACTTTATAAATAGCTTCTTTTAAATAAGAATGCTTGTGGAAATAATTCTTTATTTTTCTGAACATAAATAAAATAGTTACTTGTTGTGCTTAATTAAATTAATGGAACAATTTATTGTTTCAAATGCAAAGCAGAACACAATCGATGACATTTGAATTAGAATTCTACAAAGAAAAACAACATCTCAGGATAAGATACACACTCAAAGAGAGTCAAAAATGAGTTGAAACAATATATTATATTTCCAGGAAATAATAAGAATAAAATTATAGAACTTGATAACATAAACAATCATTCTTAAATTGTCATTGCAAAAGAATAAAACATTTTCTGAAAATAACATATTAATATATGATGCTAATATAAATTAAATCAATTTTATTTCAAAAGTTTTATGAGAGCCACATTGAACCTTCTAAAGAGGCTTGTGGGCCTATGAGACACAGTTTGTCCAGGGTGGAGAGATATACACAGAATAAAAAAATTAAAAAATTGTAGAATATTAAATAAAATTTTAACCAAAATGGAGTATTTCATGTGATAAATAAAAAAATTATTTACTTGTAGAGCCCTTAATTGAAAAATTTCGCTATTTTTTAGATCCATTAATTTAAGTATATTCTGATATGAATTCCCCCAAAATTCCAAAGATGTAAACGATAATCCAAAATGCATTGACTCCAAACATTTTTAAGTTTGGTTTCGATGGCCTGAGTTTGTTATTTCGATTTCACCTACTTTGTGAGATATTTTTTACAATGTTTATTAAGATTATCATGTTTTTTTCACAATTATTATGTAATGATTATTAAAAATCATAAAGTATAAATGATTACACATTTTTTTCTATGTTTTGCTTTTAAAAATAGAAGATAATATTTTCAAGCACAAGGTTAATAATGCAAATTATGAAGCAGACATTGACAAAATGATTGCTAACATAATCTTTGACGGTCTGTTAGGATATATTCCAATATTGTAAAAACATTTTTAAAATTAACATTTTAAAGCAGAAATCAATAGATTTATTTATTCACATTTTAAATCTAGATGTCAATAAAAATCCTTTGTTTTCTGAAATCGATCTGCTTCCAAGTGTTGATATATGATTAATTATCTGTTTTGATTACAATCTAAACTTTTCAATATTTTCAAAGTTCATATATAATTTTGCAGAATTTATTTTATTTCTAAATATCTATAAAATTAATTCAACATTATTATAATCTGATATAGAATAATGACAGTAATATAATTAAAATCAAAAACTTGCAGCTAGGTAAAACTATTAAATATGTCAAAAGTCAAATAAACAAAAAGGTTAAAATTTTCTTCTTATTAATATTTAATTCACTTCTACTTAAATGCTAATAACTCAAATTCTGAATATGAAGAAATAATTTTTAAAATGTTAGACCATTATCCAGTCCTTTAACTGGGATAAAATTGATGAAATATTCATGATTAGCAGGCTGTATTTTAGCATTAATTTTAATTGACTAAACTTCTCAAACATCACTCTATTACCATAGAAACTGTTAAAACTGCAACAACTCTCTCCTTCCACCTCTACATCTAATGTATGTCATGATAACCAATGATCACTAAAGACTTGTGCATCAAAATTTTTATTTGGGGCCTAGTCATCCAATATTCACAGATCACATTGTAGTTTACAGCTTTTATCACTGAGGAGATTTGAACCTAATATAATGCTCTCAGATCTAGCTGTAAACTAGTTGGAAGAGATTGGATGAGTAGACCCTAGTTAGAAATTTGAATATACAAAGCTTCAAACCTTCTTTGATATTATAGCACACACTCAACAGTAGTACAGTTATCAGAGAATTGCAAATGAATTACATTTTACTGAAACAGCATTTTTTATTTAATTCTGAATGCATATTAGTAAATAAATAAATATATATAACTTTTGAAATAATATTAAGAAAACACACATAATTTAATAACTCCCTATCATTGATGTGTTCTTTACTCCATCTTTCTTTATTTACTTAAGTTCTCTACTTATTCATGACTTTAATTTTTTTCTGAAGCATATCAAATGAATTCTTTAATCCCTACTTTATTAATAAAACATTTCCATTAGTGTTTTCCAGATGATTACTAATGCTGGCAAATTGAATGTGGAAATATGTTGGAATATTTCTATCTTCTACTATAAAACGTTGAATGTCTAGAAATTTTTTAACTTTTTTAATGTTTTCAAACATAAAAAAGTAATAATTCATAAATAGATATCTCAGATTAGTAAATTACACAACATTTTGAGTGGTTATATTCTCTGCTTGTCTTCAGGTGGTGCAGGCCTGACCAGTGACAATGTTTGCATAAAAGTTGAACGAGATCATTTTAGAATAAAAGTTGACCTTTTTATATAATCTTATGTCAAGATACCTTCTTGGAAAAATAATTAATACTGAGACTCTTTTAGTTATGTCTATCTTACAGCTTACCTCAGCATGAGGTTATAGGAAGTTCATAACATATAGGATATAAATAAACGAAGGGAGAAATACTACAAACCACTAAATAAAATATAAACATTATTTACTAATTAACCAAATAATAAAGGCTAGCCGAGTTTTATTTATTCAAACTAATAAATTATAATTTCAATTTCATCTCCTCCATCATCTATTTATACACTATATTAGATCAATATAACTTTGACAGATTATTCTAGATAAATACTTTGCATATAATAGAGATATATATGAGAGATAGTGATCTGGGCCAACTGATGAGTGCTGGTTCAGCACGAAATGCATCTTGGGGGTCATTTGTCTTTTATTATATCTTTATTTATATGAATTTGAGAAAAATTGGGGAAGTGTGGAGGTGTTTATTATATCTAAACACATTAAATAACTATATTATTTTACACGTCCTAATTTAAATAGTTAAACCAATGTTAATCTAAGAATATAAAATCCGATCTCAGGGAATCTATAAAACAGTTTGATGATAGAAATTATATTAGCCAGTTATTTATAACTCTAAATTATAATAAAAATATAATGAAATAAATTGAATAATGTCTTACTGGGCTAGCACTCAGATAATGAAAGAAATAGGGTATCTTTTAATCTCAAATCATTATCTAAATAATACACTAACTAGGCAACATTTTCATAACTTTATCAAGTGGTAAAATATTTCATGTAATCTCTGGATCAAAGAACAATATTATCAGATTTCAGCATATTTAAGGTCAAAGCTATAAAATAATACCCTTATTCGTAATAGATGTATGAGATGTGGAGATGTAAAAACTGGAATACGAATGCACATAAGAATAACTCCAGACACAGTTTTGAATAAATAAACAAAGCATTTATTTACACTTAAGATTGAATTAAATGTAATCGGTTCACAATAATATTATTTGTCCTAATTTTTAAATTTACAAGTAAATCTATGAACAAAAGTTGGGATTAAACCTATTACACGTTACGTCATTTATTATTTACGCACTTATGAATGCAAATTAACAAACAAATAAGACCTTAATATTCTGACTTTGAATATCTGGGCCATTTAAACATTTTCATTGGAACGCAATACTGAATAAATAATATATTATATTATGGGCACAATATACCATTCAAACACACATCAAACACTATTTTATAAATAAATAAAACAACTTTGCATCAACCTAACTAGTATAACAACAATTCCAGTAATAATCCTCTCCCCTTCCTTGCATTAATTACTTCATTAAATACAATAGTAATAATAAGTGCTTGTAAAAATTGCTAACCAAAATGCATAAGTGACCCACATATAAGTTTTTGGACCATTAATAGAAAAAATTTAAAAAATTGAGGGTATTCCATTTTTTTAGTACAATGCAGTTTCTCACCTCTGCTATAATATAGTTTAATTACTTGTGCCCATCATTTTATGTGAGGAATCAAACTGACTTAAGGTCAACATTGGTAGGGCTTTCACTATTTATATTCTTCAGTCAAATCTATACATATAGTTATTTTTTAAAAAAATTTAAAATGCAACCAATTTATTTAAATTAGAGACATATTTTCAATTGAGAGTCTATTATTTTAAATAATAAACCTTTCTTCCATAGAAACGGCCTTCTTTATTTTTCCATTAAATGTATTACTTTCCTTATAAGATTTATTTCACATTCGTGAAATTTTATATCAAATCTTTCAAATGATACATTACTTTCCTGTAATGATAACATGTTTTTAAGAAAAAATAAAAAGGAGTTACATATCTCAACAATTCTTGGACTCAAGTTTGCAATCGTATCAGAGTCATCTGCTGTATACAAGACACAACAAAAAATAAAACAACGTAGTATATTAATATAACAAAAAGTTACTAAAATAGAGTTTAAATATAATATTTAGTATGATGTATTGTACCCACTTTACCTTCAATGCCTATGCACCATTGTCATGGCTATTATGCTGAGAACAGTAACTTTTTGCTGATTTGGATAGGATTTGATTTTTGATTCATCATATGTTAATTCATTTTCTGTATTGAACCACACTTCTTTTATTGTACATTTACGATCGTTTCTTTTTGATAATTTAATAATTTAATTTTAAATTTTTTAAATTAAATTCGATCGATCGTTTCTTTTTCTGCACATAATTTTACCAATAATCAGATCACAATTGTTGCTGTGTTCTCTTCATGAATAATTAGGAATGATGATTTCTCTACATTAATAAATGATGAGTCATTTTAACTCTAAGACTTTCCCTGGTTCTAAGATCTCTGACTAAGGTCAGATTTCTATAACTGCGCAAGTGGAATACCTTGGTTCAAAATCTTAATCATTGGATTTACGATCTTTAACTTGTATAAATAAATAAATATGATATTGTTTCATTAAAAATGGTCTGACAGATCAAAATAATCTAGATATTTGGAAGCACTACCCAACATGTGACACTGAAGTAAACTAAACAAAGTAAAAATTATACTCCTACTGCCCAGATGAATGGAAGTAGAGAAAATTATGTGATGCTGTTTGCTGTAAAATAGATGTATCAGTTTTTCATAAACTAAAATCTGTTGCTAGAAAAATTGCATTAACTTTAAACAATCCATTTTCTTTAAGAACTTGGTCCTTTGGTTCAAATCAGCGATTTTCAAGTAGTATTCTGAAAACTTATCTTAAGAATTAAAAAAAATCAAAAGTACTTATAATACAATCATGAATACACATATTTTATTAAATATTTTTTGGAATATTTTATAATTGTTTAAATTTTATAATGGACTATGACTGATTGAATCGATAGTAACAAATATCACTAATAAATTCTTCTACATCAGTGCTGCCATCTATTTCAAACTTCATTAGTAATAGATGCTACTGCTTTTAAAATCCCTATCCAGTGTTCTCTTATTGATATCCCTATTCTCATTTCAGGCTTATGGTCATTATCAATGATTAGCTTTGGCGCTCTCTGTTGATAAAGGTTACAAACCAGAAATCCTGTCTAGAATATGAATAAGATAGTTCTGAACTGAAATTTTGAATTTTAACTACTAAAATCTAATACCTATTAATTAGTTAAACTGAGGTTATAAAATGTATTTTATATCAATCCTAGATAGGGAATATCACTTTCTTTTTCATTTTTTCTACATATTCTTTTTAATCATCTTTTTATTCTTTTCTTATTTCTCATATTATTATGATTTTTCTTATTATTATTTATTTTATTCTGTTCCTTTCATTTCTATTTTACTTCTTCTACTTTTTAATCTTCCTTTTCTTATCTTTACATTTTTGTTATTATTATTTTTATTCTTTTTAGTTCTTTTTATTGTTCATATTTTCATTCTACTTGTTATTATTCTTTTTCTTCTTCATCATTTTCTTATTCTTTTTCTGCTCCTTGTCTTTTTTATATTTCTTTCCCATTTCATTCTTATTCTTCTTTTAATCTTTTTTATTGTTATTTTTCTTATTATTGTTCTTTTTTCATCTTTAATTCTTCTTCTTATGTTGTCTTCCTACATATATTATTTTTTCTTTTGTTTCTTCTTATTGATCTTCTAATTGTCCTTTTTATATTATTATTTCTCTTCGTGTTATTTTTTGTTATTTTTCTTATGGTTTTTCTTCCTTTTCTTTTTATTCTTTTCATCTTCTTTTAATTCTTTTTATTTTTCTTATTATTGTTGTTATTTTTTCTTCTTGTTCTTGTTATTATCCTTTTTAATTTTCTTCATTATCTGACTTATTCTTCGGCCTCTTTTTATTCTTCGACATGTTTCTATACTTTTTATTTTTCTTCTTATTCTTCTTCATATTTTCGTTATTTACTTCTTATTTTTCTTCAACTTTTAGGCTTCTTATTTTTATTGCTCTGATTTTTTATTCTTCTAATCATTCTTTATCTTCTGTTTTCTATTCTCCTTTTTATCAATCTTCATTTTCTTAATATTTTTACTATTTTTTTTTATTCTTTTTTTTCAACTTTTTTATAAAAAAAATATATGTGCATCACACCTTTTCAATAGTGGAAATATTCCCAGTTTTTGTCATTTGTAGTTACAACTTGTTTAGTTTTTCTCAAATGTAGTGGTAAATTATTAAGTTCATAAATTTGAAGAAATTTATTTTTCTCTTTATTCTTATTTTGTTTATTCTTATTTTTCTCAATTTATCCTTATATTTAACTTTTCTGTTTTTTATTTTTCACTCTTAATTTTTTTCTTAATCTTCTTGTTCTTGTACTTTTTATTTTTTCAATTTCTTCTACTTATTATTATTATTATTATTATTATTATTATTATTATTATTATTATTATTATTATTATTATTATTATTATTATTATTATTATTATTATTATTCATTTATTTATTTATTTGTTTTTCATTCATTTTCTTTGTCTCGTTATTCTAGTTTTTTCTAATCCTCTTTGTTTTGTTATTATTATTATTATTATTATTATTCATCTTCATATATTTTCTTTTATCTTTCTTTTATTATTCTTTGTCTTCTTCGTCTTATTATTATTATTATTATTATTCATCTTCATATATTTCCTTTTATCTTTCTTTTATTATTCTTTGTCTTCTTTGTCTTATTATTATTATTATTATTATTATTTTTCTAATTCCTATTCTTATTATTTTTATTCTTTATTTAATTCTTATTTTTTCTTGATATTTTTCTTATTCTTAGTATTGTCCTGTTTCTTTTTTTTTACTTCTTCTTCTTCAGCTTCTTATTTTTATTGTTATTCCTTGATTTTTTTCTTATTTTCAAAATTTCTTTCTTTTTATTCATCTTTTTACCTGTTCTTTTAATTATTATTTAATGTTTTTATCTTTGCTTCTTATTATCATTGTTTATTGTCTTCATCATCACCTTTTTCTTTTATTTTCTTTTTAATATGGTATTTCTTATTTTTTCTTAGATTCTTTTATTTTTATATTTTCTGTTGTTGTTCTTATTCTTCTTATTATTATTGTGTTTCTTATTTTTTTAATTATTTTTCCTCCTCAGTTTTCTTATTCTACATATTATTACTTTCTTTATTATTCTTTTTTTTTCTTTTTCTTATTTTTCTTCTAATTCATTATCATCTGGTTATTCTTATTATTTTTGATATTTATTCTTTTTCTGAGCTTTCTTTTTCATCTTGTTCATTTTATATTATTGTTTTCTTCTTCCTATTCCTTTTATTTTTCTTCTTGTTATTCTTCATCTATTTACTTTTCTTCTACATCTTGTTGTTCTTTTTTTTTCAAATCTTATACTTATTATTATTATTCATTTTATTTTTTTATTTATTATTTTCTCTACTAACATTCTTGTTTTTCTTAGTTTTGTAATTCTTATTTTTATTTGTTATTTATTTTTATTCATTTTTCTTTTTCTTTTTTATTTTACTTATTCTTAATTTTTTCTTTTCTTTTTTCTTATTTTTCACTTTCTGCTTATTGCTCTTATTACTGTTATTTACTTTCTTTTTATTCTTCTTGTTTGCTTTATATTTTTATTTCTATTTTATTTTTTTTCTCCTGTTTCTTATTATTTTACTTGTTAGTATTTTTCTTATTTCTTTTAGTTTTCCATCTTATTGTTTTTTTTATTTGCTTTCTTCTTCTTTGGTTCTTAATGACATTATCTTTATATTTTGAATTTCTTCACTTTTATCACCATCTTCTTATTCTTTATTCTTTTTTCTCAAAGTTATTCGCTTCTTACCATTCTGTGGGTTATTCTTTTTTTTTCATTTTCTTTTTATTCTTGTCATTGATATTCTTCTTATTTATTTAACCTTCTTCTTGCTTGTCTTTTTTATTCTTTCAATTTTATTATTACTATTATTCTGCTCATTTTCTTGTTTTATCATTATTGTCTATCATCATCTTTTTGTCCACCATCTTTTTTCTATTTTACATCTTTTTGTGTTTATTCTTTTTCTTAATTTACTTGTTACTTATTTCTTATTATTTTTTTATTTTTTGTCTCATTGGTCTTCTTTTTTGTTCTTAATTACATCTTTATTATACTCTTTTTTCACCATCATCATCTTATTTTTATTCTTCTTTTATTACTCATTCTTTTCTTACAATTTTTGTGTTATTCTTCAGTTTTGTATTCTTCTTATTCATTTTTTTATGTATTTATTCTTATTATCTTTTTTTATTATTTTCCCAATTTTTTTTATTATTCTTAATCTCTTTGTACTTCTTATTTATTCTTTACTCTTCATCAGCTTCTTATTGAACATCTTTTTAATCTTTTTAATTTTTTTTATTATTCATATTCTTCTAATTATTATGGTTCATCTTTGTATTATTTTATTTTGTATTATATCCATCTTTTTTCACCATCATCATCTTATTTTTATTCTTCTTTTATTACTCTTTTTTTTCTTACAATTTTTGTGTTATTCTTCAGTTTTGTATTCTTCTTATTCATTTTTTATTTATTTATTCTTATTATCTTCTTTTATTATTTTCCCAATTTTTTTTATTATTCTTAATCTCTTTGTACTTCTTATTTATTCTTTACTCTTCATCAGCTTCTTATTGAACATCTTTTTAATCTTTTTAATTTTTTTTATTATTCATATTCTTCTAATTATTATGGTTCATCTTTGTATTATTTTATTTTGTATTATATCCATCTTTTTTCACCATCATCATCTTATTTGTATTCTTCTTTTATTACTCATTCTTTTCTTACAATTTTTGTGTTATTCTTCAGGTTTGTATTCTTCTTATTCATTTTTTTATTTATTTATTCTTATTATCTTCTTTTATTATTTTCCCAATTTTTTTTATTATTCTTAATCTCTTTGTACTTCTTATTTATTCTTTACTCTTTGTCAGCTTCTTATTGAACATCTTTTTAATCTTTTTAATTTTTTTTTATTATTCATATTCTTCTAATTATTATGGTTCATCTTTGTATTATTTTATTTTGTATTATATCCATCTTTTCTCTCCTTAATTTATTTTATTTATTAGTATTCTTCTTCATTTACTTCTTATTGTTATTCTTCTCATTCATCTTTTTCTGGTTCTTCTTTATCTTACTATTCTTCTTATAATTCTTCATGCTTTTTCTTCTTCTATGTCTTCTTTTTCTGATGTTTTATCTTATTATTTTTACTCTTATTATTTTAGTTATTTTACTTATCATTTTTTTCATTTTCTTTGTTTTTTGTTTTTTTTTCTTTCATTAACTTATTCTTTTTTATTCTTTTTTGTTCTTACTCATGTTATTATTATTATTTTATTCTTCATATTTGTATTGTTTTTATTCCTGTTTATCATTATCATTCTTATACTTATCCTTTTTTTTATCTTATTATTATTATTAATATTATTAAACTTATATTATTTTTATGTTTCTTATTTTATTTTGTATTCTTTAGATTTGTTTTATTATCTTCATCAGCTTATTTGTTGTTCATATTATTCTTATTATTATTCATCTTTTTTCTGCTTGTTATTTTTCTTTTTTTATGTTTTGTCTCTGTTTTATTTATTTTTATTTTTTATTCTGCTTCTTATTAACACTAATCTTCTAAGCCTTTTGTATATTCCTCAAATTCACATTCTTTTTATTTTTACTATTCTGTGTCTTCTACTTATTTTTTATTTTATTTTGTTTTCCTTTTTTCTTAATCTTCTTAAAGTTCTTTTTTATAGTTTTCATATTCTAGCTATCAAGCTTTTTATTCTTCTTATTTTTCATTCTTTTATTTCTTTACTTAACATTGTTATTTTTTTTCTTATTCTGTTTCTACTTCTTATTTATGTTCTTCATCATCTTATTGTTTTTGTATTTTTTTACAATATCTATTCTTCTCATTACATGAAATTGAAGAACAATGTTAATGATGGAAACTGAAATCTTAAACTGTAAACTAATATGGTATTAAATGGTAAAAAAATAAGCTAAATAAAAATAGGTATTTCAAGCTTGACCCATCCAGAATATTTATCATGAAGTTAAAACAAGCTATAGTTTTTACAACAAAAGAAGTAATTTATATCTTAAAGTTTTGTTAACTTTCATAAAACAGTGAAAGTGATCTATTTCAAGTCCACATATAATAATTAACTAGACATAAAATTTATTACAATTTTAAATTCTACCTTGAAACTTAACTAATTCTTCTCAGGGTTCAAACACTCAAAATCATTATACAAAATATAATTGGGTCAGTGAGAGGGATTTTACCACTACCCGAATAGAATGCAAAAACAGCTCTGAATACAAACTCAAATTAACAACTATATGTAGCAGTTACACATAAACTTTATGGACTCAATAACTCATATAACTTTAATATTTAAAAAATAGAAATTAACACAATAACTTACCAAATTCCTTTTCTCAAATAATTATAAACAATGTGATCAAAATCAGAGAATGATAGCTCTGTGGGTTCAACAAACCAATTAAATCAATATTATGTTTATCTTTTAATATATTACTTAAAATAATATGTACTATAGGTTACTACCATTTTAATTGTTACATGACGATGCATTAGATGTACTCCTAAGCAATTGGACTTAACCAAAATTATTTTGGTATCTTAACCAATAGTGAAATGTACTATCTTGGTCGATGATGATTCCAATATAGAATCTTCTGATATGTTGATAGCAATAACAATAATAGTGTATATATGGTGATTAGAAATAAGACTACAGGCAACTAAATAAATTTATAAACACAACAAACTTTATTTACAATATTTACAAATTTTAATTCAAAGACATGGCATGAAATAAAAACAATATATTAAATTACACTCATCCCTAATGACTTTTCAATTTTCTTCTTCGTTGGTGACACAGTCTTCTGAATCTGAAGATGGAGAGAGTGTATATTGGAGCTGGAATCGAGTTGAATATGTCCATTGTGTTATGGTATAGTCCAATATTATGAAACTTGTGATTAAAATTAGCAGTGTTATAGAAATATTATCTAATAAACCAGTTTGGGTGTGACTATATGGATTTTGGCATATTCCATATTGGCATTGGAGACAGTATTGAGTTTGATTACATTTCTACATTATTGACTGGTATAGGTATGCCTTGAGGTCTGAAGTGGTCAGTGCATTTGTTAAATAGAATGTATGTTTGGTGCGCTTTTTTGAAGTGACAGGCCCAACAATCTTTATCGTCATATTAACTCTGTTGGTGGCGAAGTAGCTCACAGCATATGAGATATATCCATTAGTAATCGTACTCACTGAGGTAATTATTTATGGTTAAGTAGTTTATAAGAAGTATTAGAGACAATACTATATGCATGTGTGTGTTTGTTTATTGTAAGAAAGATTTGTCATTGTAATTCGACTTTGTATTTCAGTAGCCATTTATGATAGTTTTGTTTGGGCTGCTGTTTATTAGCTTATGTTAAATGATAGTATGTTTAAGAAATGTAGATATGTTTGTGCAGGGGTGAGCTACATATTTCTAGTATTATGAAGCCAAATATATGTTTTTGAGAAGCTGTATTTTTTGATGGTTTTGGAGTGTCCTATTTTCATGGTCTTTTCCAGAGGTATTTTGGTTGTTTAAGCTTGTGTGAGACTGATTGACAAATTTTGGGCAGAGTGGTAGAAAAAAGAAAAACGGCTTAGGTATAGGCTGATTAGATAATGTAACATTGGTAAGAACTGAGATTCATCAGTGAGACATGAGTTAGTGTGTAGTACTAGATTAAAATCCTACTTCTTCCTTTATAGGGAATCAGTGTGTTCTTGAGGTATATGAGCAGGAGGCATAGAACTTTACCAAATGCCTCCATCATCTTTGGGTAAATTTGTTTAAGTTCATGGCCACTGGCTTTTTTTTAATTATTTACGTTGTTTATTATTTACTTATTTTGTGATTAATTTTATTTTTCATTTGTCTTTTTTCCGTTTTACTTTCAATTCCTCTTTTGATTTAGGTCATCTTAATTTTTTCATCATTAATTCAGTTTTAATTATTTTTTCTATCGTTTATGTTTAGTTTATATTTTTGTTAGTAATAGATTCAAATTACATAAGAAAAAATCTGTGGAAACTATGTCTTATATTAGACCAGAAAAAAAGAAATGCTACTGAATTTATAATAATCAACAGAATTATTTGACTCCTCAGTGTCTGTTTTGGAAAATAAGAGGAAAGATGGTTAATCAAAAAAGTGTGCATTTATTGAAAACAGTTTAGTCTATGTTAGAAATAATAATTTATCTTGTGACCTATGCAAAAACGAAACTTAATTTCTGTTTTTCTGAAAATTATTTCTATTAAGCAAATGAAGTTTCTTCATGACTGCATAGAAGAATAATTTGTTATTTGAAAATCTGTAGTATATGCCCTCAGTTTCATCAAATAAACACATATTTTTACACTTCTATAGAATTATTATTTGTCTCAATCTAGGATCTCTTATGACTAACCGTAATTTGTATAGATCATAAAGTTCTAAATGTGTGTGTTTTGCATCCATATGCAGACACAGCGATTGACATTAAAACCTTTTATTTTTTTTTTATCATTCTCTAATGCTTACTATTGCCAAATCTATACTAATTAAGTTTAATTTGTCTAATATGGTTTTTCTACTTAATTCCCAGAATTCGGTTTGTTGATTATTGGAATTATTTATAATGGTTTATTTTTTAAGTAGAATTTTATACCTACACTTATTGTGCTATGTCCTAAATCTCTGATAATATATTTCTTAGGTTTATTCAGCATATAATTATAAATGCGGTTTATTTGATTTAGCCATTGAAAGTCTTTAAGGAATTGATTTGAATTTGTATGTAGTTTATTTATCGATTTATGTAAATTTACTATGATATCACATGAATGTTTGGACTGCGCTTTCGCTTGAATGATGTAATCATGCTATTTTTACAATGTCACAATATTTTTAACTCTTTGATCGATAAAATGAGTGACTGCAATTGATTTGTCCAGTAATAATAAAACATATTAATATATTTCATCGTTCTACTAGTGGTTTGACTTCTGGAACTATTTCTGGCCTTTCAAACATTTTGGTAGATTATCATCGCATACACTTTTTTAATTGTAACCAAAGATTCATTATCTCATAGCAAAGACAGTCTCACTTATTACGCAATCAGTTAACAAATTTCTCTTTTTTTTTTTCACTATTCTAAGTAATTTCAGTTTAGGATTTATTTGTAATTGCATGGTCTGTCATACTTCCCTATTTAAAATGGTTATATAAACAGTCTTGATTTCTAAATGTCTCCCTCACTGTTATATTGTTGTAGCCGTCTATGAACTATCTTCCCTTTCACATAGGCAGAATATTCCTTATAAAGCTGTTTCTTGTGCAACCATACTCCTGTTCGGGATAAGTAATGCAGTCTTTGTTGAAAGTTTAATTGAAATACATGACAGATATAAGCTCCAACTAATTTCTTCTGTTCCTTAATGGTTCGCGGCTTGGAGTTTGCTTCCATTTTCAAATAGTCTAATGCCTGCTGTAGAAGCGGTTCCTCCTCCATGTTGAGATCCTTAAGGATTTCCTTATAAATTGAAAACATGCCATTTGCGTTTTCATATTTTTCTACCACTTTAATACATTCTTTCAACTGACCCTCATTTATTACTGGAGCCCATGGATTTTCTCTTCGATTAAAAGCAGCCTGTCTTTCCCTCAAGGCATCAGCCAAACTGGCTGGAACATTTTCTACTTGTAGTATGGCTTCAAATATGCATTGCGAACTAAATCGCCTCAAGTTTTGTTTTTTCAAAAAAGGCAACTTGTCACGGATAGTACCCTAAACCCACATGGCTTGCGTTCAATTCCATAAAAGTAAATATCCAGAAACTCTCTCCACTGGTGTCTTCTTCCATTGTGGCAAAAATATCTTAATAGATCGCAAAACATTTTTGCTTGATCTAAAAAATTGAATAAAGCAATGTATCACATAGGTGTGTATGAACGTCATTTCAAAATTAATTACAAAACTTATTTTCAAAACATATTGCATTACACTATTTGGAAATGCCATAAAGAAAGACTATTATACACATTACTAACTAATTAATTTTCAAATATTATAGACTATTCCGCCGAAAAACTTATACATTCAAATCTGAACACATTTCTTCAACTATATAACAAATTATTTTATAACTTGAGCATTTGGTAAAGTTGTACTTAGCTTTATGTAATAAAAAGAAAGAAGCCATTTTGTAATGCAGATAGTTAAACAACTGCAAATTTGAATTACAAATGAAGAAAAGAAGTCAATATTACATAGGACATATATGTATAAACAATAATTTATCAAGTAAAGGTTTTTTTATTTTGGAGAATTATGTAATATGAGCATCAAAATGAAAAACCAACTAATGAAAGACACTTGACTTTTGAAATAACTTTTGGTAAATTTATAAAGACCATTTTAATTTTCATTTAATTGAATGTTCTGCTGAATGTGAATGTTTTTTATTCTTAAGTTTAATGTTGTTACTTAAACTATTAAAAAGAAATACATATTTATAATGTGAGAGTAAGTTGTTAAACAATTATAGTTATATCTGACCATAAATAAATGTGCTAAATATAAAGAAGTCAAAACCCAATAGTTAATAGATATGGAAAAAAATTAAAATAGCATAATGAAAATATTCCTAATTATACCTCAATTCCAGATTATGCAACAGATATAATTGGATAGAGGGCTAAATTGGAAATTCTACCAAACATCACCACAACATGAGAAATATGGTAGAATGTGTTACACTTGCTATGCATGTAAATAGGTAGTTAATCTAGTTCTCATTAATTCCGTCATAAGAAAAATGTCTTCAAAATCTCCAGGCAAATCTATAGGCTACATCTTGAAGAATGTTATGCCATTGAATTGTTCAGATTAAAGTTCCATTTTTTACTGCTATGTAGTGAAAATCTCCATCCTACTACAATTTACTGCCTTTAATGGATTTCCAGTCACATGTCATCACGTTTACTTTCTACCCTGCGAGCAAAAAGTAGCCAAATATAAAAAAAACACCTTGGTTCTGCAATACCACCTTTTCTTTAAAAAAATACCAATTTATGTAATAAGGACATATTTTTATATTAAAAAATAAGGCTATTGCTTATTGAAAACTTTGTATCTTAGGTGGTTATTGCATTATGTTTTTATAATTTTTTTAAAATTAAACTATTTTTTAAAACTACATTCTTCTATTTTTACAAAATTCTCGCAATTTTTTTATAAAATCCTTCATGGTGAAATCTAGATATTGTTTTATTATTACAAATTATTCAACGTTTTCATAGCATTCAAATTAACAAAACTAAACAAATAAATAGTTCACTCAAAAGGGATTTTTGTTAACATTTTTACTCTAGGACCAATTAAATAAATTATTAGGTCATTTTATCAAACGTCTATTTCATAGATGTTGATAAATAAATGCATATTTGTGATTAAAAAGCAACATATTTAATAAGGTGCACTATACGATCATACAATTCATAAGGTAAGAATATAAAATACTAATATGCAACCGTTAATTATATATACTTTCAAACGCCTGCATGAAGAGTTTGTATTTATTAATAATCCATTTTCAGGAGAGTCATGTTTTAAACAATGGCTGTTTGTTTTTGTTTTTTTAACGATGATTATTTTATTAAATATATCATTAATTTATTTTTTAAGATGATTATAAAAACCACAATAAATTACAAATTCCAAACGATTGTATTTAAAAAATTTGATATCAATGTAATAAACAATATAAATACATTATGAATTAATACTAGTATCGAACATGTTTTGAGATTACACCGCCATTATCTCAGTTCGCACATAATGTTTAATATTATACCCATTTGAACACATTTCTGCCGCAGTTACTATTTTGTAATTTTGACAATACTTCAGTCCGTCCTATACTGTCTTTGGACATTCGAAATTTTAGATTCCGATAAAATAATTGACCAACTACTTGAACGAAAATTGTACCGCCAACACAAAAAAATCACTACAATGTTCGAAACGTGCTAACGGTTTTTACTTTATAATATATGTAAAAAAATAATTCATTACATGTTGTGAATGGCCTTTATAATGAAATTTTTATTTTGTCAAGTTATCATGAATATATTTTGGATTTCTTAATATTTTTTATACTTAACAATTAATACGCGTGTTCGATAAAAGAATTTTAGAAAAAAAAAAAAAAAACCAAATCCTTCGCCCGTGAAATCGGATAATTAACCAAAAAACGCCGGCCGAGAGAGTTAAAGAATGATAAAAATATTTTTATGCCCTTTCGATTGTAAGTGTCAGGAATTTTAACCTTAAATTTACATAACTTGCATAGCACTATATATATATATAAATTATTACATAATTATAAATTATTATAAATTTATTATAAAATGAATAATAAAAACATGATAATTCAATCAAAATACAAAAATAAACAAAATGTATTAATTATACAATACATAATCCATATAAAATATATATACACTAGATAAAGATATATAATTTCCGAGTCATTTTAATTTAAGAGCTGTTTTATAAATATTCTCATAGTTAACTTTAATTGTGAATCGTACAATTCTTTTTACTTATTTTCCTTTTATTAGATTCTTTAATTCATGTAGTTTAATTAAAGGTTTAATATTTTTTTGCAAACTATTTTATATTAGTGAATATATAAGGCAGATTTATGAACTATTAATCCCATTATATTTTTCGCTTTTTCCTATATATAAATATGTATACACATATAAATATTACACCGTTTCGTACCATAACAATATATAAGACAATTAAACTTATGCAGATTTTAAAATCTTAAAAGCTATAATAACCTTAAAATATACAAAAAATGAGAGAGAAAAAAATTTGACTTACTTGAAATAAGATATTTCAACTAAATTATATTACGAAACAATGCATTGTTAGTAGAAATCTATTGTTTTAATTCTATTCCTTAGTAATTATTACTATTAATTTGTTTTAGTGTATCAATTTTTTGACGTGGATAAAAATGTCATTAAGTAACCTGTAAAAATTCCACGCAAGTGATAGAGTCATTAGAACCTAATTTTGCAAATGTAACCGTATATTTAAAAATCAGAAACCGAAAATAATTTTATATTTATATGAATATAATGAAGAAAAGTAAAATACAACGACCGTACAAAAAGCCAAGCCGCATACCATATGTTATTATAATTTGCCATACAAATGCTGAAAGGTATTAATTTACTTTATATTTCTTATTTTTTCACGGGTATTACGTTTTTAGATGTTCTTAAAACTTTCATATCTCCATAGATTCTTGAAACAAATATCTGAATGTGAGTGTAATTGTATGACAATAAACGATGAATACTTTAAAATTTTTCACATGCATTTTCATAGTCTGAGTTAAGGGTTGCATTTGCGCAATATTACATTAAAACCTTTGGGTGTAACCCATGCTTCTTTAGTTTGAAGGTAGTTTTAACATTAATTTAGAACAAAAATTTTCGCTTAAAATGCATTAAATTTAATATAAAAATATTTAAACAGTAGTAATTTTAGATTACGACAAGTGTCTGAATAAATTTTCACTATTTAATTCATAATAAAATCTCGTTACAAATGCTTGAAACAAAAATCGTTTATTTATAATGTAAATGTAATAAAGATTTAAAGCGGCACACATATAAACAGTCAAATTTAGTCTAGTTGGTTGTTTTAAGATTGTTTACTAAATAGTTATTAATAGTTTAGATGAATTCAGAGGGGGGAATAAATACATTATAAATTAAACGTAATTTTAATTAGTAAGAAATTGGCTGATGAAAATCAAATCGATTGAGGAAGTAAAAATTTAACTCTAGAATATTTATTAGAAAAAGTTTGTATAAGAAACTATTTAAACAGAATTGCATGTGTGTGTGATGGGTATACTGTGAGCAGGTAAAATTTTATTTATAGAAATAACAATTAATTATTAGGTGTGTATGGTATCGTTGAAATCCTAATCGAAAGAACCATTATTTTATGTTAATATCATATTCATAGCAGCTAGTTCTCATTCAAAATCTTGAGTTCAAATTCAGTCTGCTATGTATTTTTTTTTACTTAATCAAAATTTTCATTTTGTTCTGTCACGCGGTTTTTCATAAAGACCTGGAAAAGATCTAACAAAAAAGACGATTTTTGTCTGAATGTGAATAATTACTTTTGGGAACAATAGTAAATAACCAATTAAAAGTAGAATATATGGTTTAATTGACAGAAGGAATCATTTCGAGATGGATTGACAGAGGGGGTCCATAAAACTCAGCGATATTCTATGAAAGGGCTTTTCTTTTTGTTCAGAGTACTCCGTTGGGGTTTAAAACCATCAATTTAATCTAATAGAAAGTTTTATCATCTTTCCTATATCAATTTCTCATTGAAAAGTTGTATCAAACTTTATATTATTGTGAAAATATGGTAGGTGCTTACATCAGGCATATATTAATTCTTCCTGAAGTTAATCATCATTATGATTCTTTATACGACGACGATCATCCTTCAATTAAACGGAAAGTAATGCAACATCAACCCAAGACAAAATTTTACTTGAAGAAAGTATGGAAACCATAAATTTAATGAATGTTTTAATTATGCATTTCTAATGCTGGACAAATATTATTATTATTTGTGTTACAAAAAAAAAAAAAATTTATTATAAAAGGAAAGTGTGGAACTGAACAATGATACAAATATATATGCTAAATCCGCTTAAATGTCGTCTGCGTCATTAATATTTGAAAAAGCTGGTCTATCAATGAAAATTAAATGGTTATTATGTGAAAACGTATTTTTATGTTTATTAAACTGAGATATCACAAACCCTCAAAAATTTCCAGGAATATAGTGCTCTAATTTATGTAAAAATACCTCATGAATGATTCGTTGTGAAAGAAATACTTATTTGTCATCAGGATAAATTAAAATAAAGCTGGTTAAATCATACTACAATGGAAAATGAAATGCTATTTTAAGAAAACTAAACTATCTGAAAGGAATTCAATCAATGTTAAAAAATTATGGACGCATCTTAAAAATCAGATAATGAGAAATTTTAAAGAAAACCCTTTTGGATTGTTTTCCCCCAAGTCTTAAAGGAATATAATAGTGCAATACCAAATTCCAATAAGGTAAAAAAACGTGCTACCCTCATAAATATAGAGACTTAGGAGATTAATTAATAAAATGTTCTTTTAAAATTTCCATGGATTAATTGTCGGATAATGTGTGTTTTTGTTGTTTGAGTTATATTTTGGAATTAATGTGTGTATTTATTTTGACGGATTTAAATTTTACATTAATATCTTTACTACACATTTGTTTTCGTTATGTACACAGAACTATTATGGCGTAATTTCCGTTTCAGGAATATAAAAGAAACGTGGGGTGACTGTGATAAACAGAGACTATAAGTATGTATTTCTATTAAATTATCTTTTTATATACCATTCGTGTAATACATTACAGTACCATTTATTATAGTTAAGTTAAGTGTTAATGAAATATTTACTTTTTTAATGTTAAATAATCAGAGTAGTTTTAAAATATGCCTTCTTTTGAATGATTAAAAGATTGCTTTACCCTAATAATACGAAAGAGAAATATGAATGAAAGGATATAGTATAAGATTTTTATTAGAACGGGCTATTACTGTAAAATTTAATTATAATAAAATCGATGTTTTTATTTTTGAATGCATGTTGTTGCGAAAAAGAGTTATCCGTGTCTCAGTTGAGAGAAATTTATTACGAACGATGCGCAGTTCTTATTTTCATTATTAAAGATCTAAATTGATTCTATGTGTAAGCGTATTTAAGCTTATAAAATTATTGGCTAATGCATCTGTGCAATATTTTATGTGTAGAAATTAGATTTAAATTTTCAAATATGTGTCTGGATTAGTGAGTGACTCTGATGCGTTTGTGGTTGGTAGAGTTATCACCCCTAACCAGTGGAGCTGGAGCCTACTTGCTCACTAAGTGGTTAGTATAATTAAAAGTAGTTAGAAATTGTGGATGAATTTCCCACCTTACATCGCAGGATGATTTTTGTGTTAACGGTAATAATGGTATGTGCAAGCCCATTCCTCTTTATATTCCTAGAGTCGAGTCCTAGCAGATCTCAGGCCTCATAAAAAGGTGTTCTCTAGTTTTATGTGTTATTGACAACACTTATATTGATTCCGAATTTTCTTTCCTTATGGGTGTAAAATTGTTGAAGAGTATTAAGAATTGATATGGTTAATTTTGTCGGTGGAGTTATAGAATCAATTCATTGTTTTTTTATAGTATGTAAGAGTTAAAGTATAATCTCTTGTAGTGATGTATTACGTCCAACTCAGCCTTACATAGCTGATTAAGAGCTAATAAAGAATGTAGAATGTGAATTATAATTTGGACTATAAAAATATATTTTATACGGTAATAAGGGTTTTCATCGAATTTCCAGATTACAGCAAAACAGATCTTCGCTGAACTGGTAAGCTGAATAAAACGTTACTCTTGTTGTGGACATTGAATATTGTCTATGTGCAGGTGTGTGAATATGCGATCCGGATAAGAGCTAATTCTTTAACGCTTGAACAGTTTATCTATAAACGCAAGCGAAAGCTAATGCTATACAGTAGTTAAAAATTTAAAAGACTTTTTAAGGCATATTAAGTTGCTCAAACTGATACCGAATTTATAAGTTGATATTTTTTAGCTAAAAGGGTAAGTATCAGTAACCATATGTTAATGAATATAATCTATAGTTAGAATAAAAGAAAGAAAAATTTTATTGGAGCTTAAAATAGATTATAATAATCTTTTTATTATTCATCTGTAGACTTAAATATATTTATTGTTCTAATATTTCCTGAATATCTGGATTATTCTTTGCAAAGCTTGCCCACATCATTTGCAAAACCTTGACATAAACACAGTCCATAAGTTTTTATTTTCTTAGTTTAGGAATTTAATTCAGAAAACACTTCTCGTGATATAAATAGTTTTGGAGATATTCAACTACCCTGTTTATATCCTTATCTATGTTAATTTTCTGAATGGTCACATCATGTCAACTAATAAATACTATTTATTATGATAAATATTTTTATGAATATAACAATATTTCACGTCTGTATTCTGTTAGCAAAAATCTTTAATCGTTATGGATATGCTAGTATAGTAGCTGTCATTCTTCTTAAGTGTCAGCTGCGCTTCGGCCCTTAGTTAAGAATATGCGATGTGATGTGATGTGATGTATTATGGCTTCTCCTTAAACGAAGTCAAGAATATCTCAGCAATTAAGCCCAGATAAACCTGTTAGCCACTTTCTTTTACATTCCCCACTCTAAATTTACCCATAATCTGCTCTATCCCATTTCCACAACATAATTTTTGTCAACTCTATAACCTTTATATCTAAATCCCCCTTATCTTTTCCCAAACCTAGCATAAAAACCAATAATTCACTTTCTGTATAATCACTCTTTTCATATTTATTTTTCCACAACTTCATTATATGTACCCTTTCTGTTTTCAAACATTTACATTCAATTAACAAATGCCTAATATTTTCAATTCCTTCCTTACATAATTTACAAAATAAATCACCCATATTTTTCCATTTACATGTATATTCTTTTGTAGCTAAAGATCCCGTTCGAGCCTTAAACAATAAACTACTTTCCTTACTATTATCATATATTAACTCACACCTAATATTATGTTTATTTCTATATATATTTAAACTCTTTTTACTCTCCATACTATTTCTCCATCTCTCTAACTCCCTAGTCTTTATTAATAAATTTATTCTTTTATCCCATTCCTTACTACTATAACACTCAATAATCCTCTTAACACAATCATCCCATCTTTTGTACAAATATACTGATATAAATTCTTTATCCAAATCTTTTGCATAGCGCATTACCTTTCTCACCCATCTTGTTACCTGCCCTTTACTCATAACCCAATTAAATACTATTTTAGCTATTCTTTTATTATCCATAAACTGCAATCTACCAAACATTTTCATTTTACTTTTTGCATCTCTCATATGAAAACTTGACCATCCCATTTCTCCTTGAATTGCCTCCCTTGCTGTCCATACTTCTGCATCCAATGCATGTCTTCCTACTTCCCTTTGAGTTTTTTCTAAATAATCTAATATCTTTTTACTAACATATAATGCATCATTACCATATGTTAACCCTGCTACTGCAACTCCTTTCCATATAATTCAAGCTACATCATATTTATTATATGAAAATACTGTTAATTTCTTTATCAATCCCTTTCTTTTCTTTGCTTCATTTATCAATTTTTTCTCCCATTCATCCAAATAATTTTTCTGATTACTTAAAATAATTCCCAAATAACTATATCTATTCACCACACTTAACTTAATATCTCCCAATAAAAATTCTACATCTTCTCTTTCCTCAGTATTAACCATCATTATATTTGATTTTTCTTCACTAAATTTAATCCCCATCTCTTTACCCACCCTTGCACATGTCCTCAACATAACTTCCATATCTTCTCTTTTTTCTGCACACAAAAATATATCATCTGCAAAAAAAAGACCTGACAAAATATATACTCCCTTACTACCTATTAACGGTATCTCTATCCCTCTTCCTAATCTTTCTATTGCTCTTTCCATTTCACTCAAATACAACACAAACAAAATAGTTGACATAGGGCATCCTTGCCTTAGTCCCACACCATTTTTAACTTTAATTGATTCTATATTCTCTAATTGATATATATAATAATTATTTTCATATAATTTCTTAATAATATCTATTAAAGCTTCATCCATTCCCAAATTTGCTAAACTTATCCATAATCTATTTCTATTTACTCTATCATATGCCTTCTCTATATCTATAAAACTCATATATAACTTTATCTGCATTCCTACTCATATCCATAAGTTGTGTAACTACAAATAAACTATCTCCTATACGCCTATCTAATCTAAAACCTCCTTGCATTTCACCCACTACATTATTCCCTTCCATCCATTTTACAACTTTACTAGCCACCATATACGAGAAAACTTTATATAAAACTGATGTTACCGCTATCGGTCTATAATTATTCAACTTTCTATGATCCTTACCCTTTCCTTTAAATAATAACCTTACTCTTGTATTACTCCAACTACTTGGGAAAACTCTATTCTGTGCCATTTTATTAAAACAGGATAATAACTTTACTTTTGCCCTATATCCTAAATTCATTACCATCTCTGCTGCCCATCCATCTAAACCTCTTGCCTTCCCACTTTTCAATTTCTTCTCTACCTCATTTAGTTCATTTTCTGAAAAACTAATATTCCCATTACTATATTCTTTCATATTTTCTAATATTCTATCATTCACATTTAACATCTTTTCTATATTCATTACATAACTATTTAAGATTCTCTCTAAATCTTCTCTAGAACTACACTCAGTTCCCTCATCATCTAGTAATACTAACTCTCTCTCCCCTACATTTCTCCTTTTAATATAATTCCAAAATTTTTTACTTCCATCTCTTCCACTTTTATTAATATCCTCCAACAATTTACTATTCAATTTCATTCTCTCTCTATAAATATCTATTTTAGCCAACTTCTTCTTTTCTAAGTACTTTTCCCATTTAGCATTAATATCTTTTTCACTTTCCTTATTCTTAATAGCACACTTATATTCTCTACATGCTTCTTTCCTTTCTTTTACACTTTTACTAATTTTAATTTTTTTATTACTTTTATTCTTTTCAATATTCTCACCTAAAACCCTATTTGCAACTTTTTCTACTTCCTTACACCAATCCTTATACTCATCCCCAACCCACTCTTCCATTATTTCTTCAACTTGTATTTTATACTCTTCCAACTTATTCTTATCATTTACTCTCCATCCACATCTTTCACTATTATTTCTACTTTTATTTCTATTCTCCATCACATTACAGTTTTAGTAAATATTACTTACGTAATCAATGTTCATGTGCGTTTAAATAAATTTATAATTAAAACATTTGGTACATAATTTTAATAACAGTATTTTTAGCATTTCTTCCTTTTATCTCTCAATAAAAATCTTCATCACCTCCTCCCATAATTCTTTTTTTGGTGATTTAATCATACCTTTAATCTTTTCTTTTAAAATATTTGGCAATTCAGAAAATGTTTTAACTGAAGCAATTACTTACTGCTCTTTATTACTATATCATATTTGTAGAAATCTTCCATACATTTGATGTTGTAGTATTCTTTCCTTTATTTTACGGCTTCAAACAACTTTTCATCCAATATCAAGATGATATTTTGCATTTTTAAAAATAGTATTCCTCTCGTTTCATTATCAATTCACTATTATAATTACTTAAATCATTGTTAAACTATTTTTGTACCATATTTTCAGAATTCCAAATATCATTTTTTTTACATAGGTTACTTTGAAAATGCTTTGATATTATTGCTGTATTTTCTATTAGCTGTCCCCAATAACAGAATTTGGTAGAATATCAATTATATTCTTACTGTTCTCATTCACATCTAAATCATCTTTCAAGACTGCTAATAATTTTCACATCCTAATTTAAAGTAATTGAAATGATTCTGAAAGCTAAAAATATTAACTGTTAATACCGTCTCAAGTTTATTAATTTTCTATTCAATATCTCATTAACTAATTATCATTTCCAAGATTGAATCATGAAATACATATTTTCTGCTTGTCAAAATTTAATCCAATTCTGTTGTACCTTCCGTTGGACGACCATTTCTTTTACACTTTTATTTTCAAAGAAGGAAATCATAATATACAGTTTTTCTAAAAAAATTCACAACTCTGTATTCTCTGTAATTACTATCACGACAACTAAATATGTCGTCAGCATTTTCATCTTTTAATCAGTTGCCAATTCTGGCATTAAAGTCCCCCATCTAATAGGTGTTAGTCAGAAACTTATACTAATTTTCTATATTTATATAAAAAAATTAGCTTCTAAGTTACAATGAGAATTTGTTGAAACATAAATCTGATTTATCTGCATTTGGTTGATTTCTTCTACTAACTTCTAAACTAATCATGTCATTTCATCTGATACACCTGAAATTTCAAATATGTTATTCCTTCATTTTTTAATAAAATTTATAATCAATCCTATTCTAATGTTTGCGATTTTCTAGTAAAAGTCTTCAAATTTTAAATCAATTGTTGTTTTTTTTCATTTAATTTCCCAAAGTCCAACATCATTACATTTAATTTTAGTCAGTTCTTTTCCCAATTTACTTTGCTTTAAGTGATCCTGAAAATAATAGTAGGGAGGTAAATAAAAGGTTATATATATATATATTGTAACGATCCGGAGAATAGAGCTTACCGTCATCTGCACTACAGGGCGCCATCTAGGCATTTGAACCTAGAAAAATTTATAAAGTAGGCAGATACGTAAGTCAAAAAAAAATTTTTTTTTTTTAAATGTTGATTCCGGTCGTTAGCCCAAGTCATTAGCTCAGGGAGTAGCAGAGATTTAATAATATCATATCTAATCTAATTATATTTCAACATTAAAAAATAAATAATATAAGCCACTGCCAGTAATTAACATACAAAAATTTATTTATGCACATATATATATATATAAGATTTAACATTATTATTTTAATATGTTTACTTTAACATTTAACATTATTTTTACTTTTATTTTAGATTTTTAATTTACATTTTAAATTTTATACTATTATTAGTTCGCACAGATTTGTTTAAAAATGTTGAGTATAGATCGGTTACATAGATTCCACGGTCAAAAACATTTCAAAATAAACATAAACGATCAAAATACAAAATCATTGATAACGTCAATTGCAGAGGGAAATCTATAAGTAACCCCATAGCATTCACCATAAGATGATTGCATTAACACCAATAACTTAAAAGACATCCGAATAAATACATTTTAGATAGTCACCGTAAGGTATCAGTATTTACCGAATGTCTATATATATTTTGATCGAATAAGAAAACCAAAAACATAATCAACCGGTCACGAACCCATGCAAGCATCCATACCCAACTTAAATTTAATGCATCTTTATTTACAGTGGCGAGTATGAATAGACTACATAGATTTGCATTTGAAAAGAAAATATTCAATCCTTGTTTAACCTTAGGCTAAAGGTTCACAGTCAAACCAAACTTCAATCCATCTGATATATCGATGTGTTCAATGTAATACGAATATGGCAGCACAATTAGGATAAGAGAAAAAACTGCTTCTTGTCAGATAGGAATATTACATCTATCAGACAAGAAGAGCAATAAAAAAAACTCCATCGAAAGGAACAGCATTCTATGTCTAATAATCCCTTCCATAGGCAAAACGGAAGTGTGCGGCATATAATAGCGATTCTGCCCATAGCGAATCTTGTACTACATCTACTAATTACACCAATATATCCAATCCATTGACCTAATTCAACTACGAAATGAATAACCTAAGATTACCCTCTCCTAATATAACTTTACAAATCTATATAGCCATTCACGCCCGACTTAAGTTTAATATTTATATAACTCGTTTAATGAAAAACAGAAATCATAATAAAACTTAAAGAACAAATAAATAAATAAATGGAAATGATTTCACAAAAGAAATACTTTAAATAAAATTATAACTAATTAATAAGTAATGTTGGTCAGATAGGATTCTATTTCTTAATTATTTTAAATACGGAAAGTTTTTAATTTAATGTTCATTAATTATAAAGTTCTTATGGTTTAAAACAGTTCATCTTTATCTGTTGCTTGCCATTTGAACATGAATTCCCATGCCGTCCTAAAAAGATTGGTTGAGTTAGCCGTTGTTTTTTATTTATTTATCCGGAGGTCTTTTAGTTTAGTTGGTCCTTAATGTAGAAAAAAAAACGATGTCATTTCTTTTTTTTTTTTTTAACAAAACTGAAGGGATTGAAGAGTGTGTCTTTTCAATCCCTTCTCCTTCAACTCCACACTAACACATATAGTCACATCGTAATAACTAATTAATTTATTTTTCAATCTTTCCTTTTATAATAATTTTGTGGATTAACTCAACATTACGTCATGATGGTGAAAACCTTTTCGTTGAGGTCCGATTTTCAGATGGATTTCTTTCATTTGCTAAAAGTTTCTATTGTTTACCTATCTGACCGATGCTTATACATTTAAATGCCCAAAGGCTAGTTTACTAATTAAAATAATCATTTCCATTTTACAAAAGATTAATTAATTTAGTTTCAAACTTAAACATATATTTTTATCTCTAAATCTTTTCTGAAAATTTAGTTTTAAACTACTCTTTCTTTAATAAAGTTTTATTTTAATCATTTATTTATCTGTGCGATTTTATATATATGCGAGTTTAAGATGATTTTTTTTAATCTTCAGTTTTTAATTCTTAAAAAAGAAATTTTTTATTGGCGAACTTTTTTTTTTATGTTTACTAATAAAAAATAATGTAACGTACGTATGTGCCCGTTACAACATATATATATATATTATGTTTCTCTGTTTAATTCTATGAATAATTTCATACATTATGTCTCCAATCTGTGCTAATAATTTGATCAAGGCAGTTAAAGTTATTAATTACTTTTAATTCATGATTATTTATCTTTATTTTCTTCTTCTGGGGTAATCCATGGAACTTCGTTTTAGTCGCACTTTCATCTGATAACTATAAAAACCTTTCTGAAGCTCCTACGATTTATTTACAAATACGATCACATTATCTGCAAAATAAAAATGTCTTAAAGAATCTCCATTTACTTTTACTCACTTTCCATTTTAATTCAAAAAATATTTATTGTAAAAATGTTTTAAAAACTTTTTGAGACATCAAAATATTTATGGGACCTCCTTTTTAATGTTGATTTTTTTGATATGTCTATGCAATATATTCAGTGTTATTATATTTTTATAATGACTCTTCAGAATATGATAATTGTTTGGGTCTATATTTTGATTAAAGCCTTTTCTTACTTCAATAAATTCAAAGCAGATATTTGTTAGTACTTTCTCCAATTTTGAAATGTGATCCAATGTCCTAAAACCACTTATTGATTAGAATTCAAAATTAACTTTAGTCCAGTCATTAATATCGTTGTAAACATTTTGTATAGATATGATAAAAGATTGATAGGTGTACAATACAGTTTTTTTTAATTCCTCTGATCATTCAGTATATCTTTATACTTTACCAACAACATTTCTATTTCTTCATATATTTTTTTAAACTATCATTAAGAACTTCAATATTCCCTTTACTTTTGCACATCTCACTTTCTTATTTAAAATATTTGGCAAATCAGATGATGTAGGAATTATAGAATATATTTTGTGTTCTTATTCTTAATTACTATATATCTTGGTATTGAACTACTTATTACATTTTATGTCAGATCTACTTCATTTATTGCTCCATCTTTTCTTATGTTACTGATGTAGCTATTCTTCCAGTATAATGTTGTTAAACACACATGTTTGATTTTTATGCCTTTCCTTAATTTCTTTTTTCATTTCACAATTATTATTTTTATATCGTTAATTTTTGTTCCAATATTTAACTCTAAATATTCAATTCTTCATAGTTAATTTGAATAGAAAACTTACTTGAAAATTGCTTCTATTTCATATCTCTTCTATATATCATGCAGTTCTTAATGGTTTATTATTTATCTGTTAATATTTCAAAATGAGTTGCAAGTGGTAATTTAATTTTATTGGAGTGGTATTAAGGGTTATAAATTTCACCGATTAATAGTGTCTTTCTAATTTTGCATCAACATATGTTACATGGCACTACTTGATGAACATCTCCTGTGTAGATCTACTAAACACATTACAGTCTTGATATAGGCTTTTTGTTAATCAAAATATAATCCAATTATGATTTACTTTTGTTTAAAGGCTTTTATATTCATTTCTTTTGCATTCTTTTAGAAAAATATCATAATATGCAGTTGTTCTGTTTCTGCGAAATTCACAAGGTTGCATCTTCTCTCATTTCTATCACCATTAGAAAATTTATCTACAGCACCTTCATCCTTCTAGAATTTTCCAAATCCTGAACTAAAATCTTTCAAAACAATTAAAAAGTAATCTGGACTTGGAGACATCTAAATAGAAGTTATGTCTGAACAGTAGATTGTGTCTGCTCTCAGAGGATTTTTTGCAACATTCAACTTTAATTACCAACTGCTGGTTTATGTGTTGAATCTATAGCCTTCTACATATAAGGTCCATTATTATGGCCATAAATATTTATTCAGAAGATCATTCACATATCATATCTTTGAAAATAGTCAAATGATTCACCAATTGCTACTTTAGCTGGTTATTCTACAGCATTTTTTAAATAAAGCCCATAACTTTACTTTGTTGGTCATGATTTAAATATTTATGCAGAAGATCATTCACATATCCTACCTTTAAGAATATCCAAATGATATTTTATTTAAGATCTATCAGAAACAAGTGAGCAAAAACAATAGTTTTTTTTTGACATTTAATCCAGAGCTAAAATTCCAGTAAATTATTCATATTGGTTAATGCGTGTTAATGTGCAGCTCATAAATATTTGTTTCCCATGTGATGTGGTTTATTATTCTAAATTTTTACTGTAATGTAACATAGACAAACCAAAAAAGAATAAAAGATCAAGATATTTAAGATTTGAGAAGTGCTTGACAAAGAAGGGTAAACAAGTTGGATGAACAAATTTGATAATAAGTTTCAGGAATACTAGATATCTATTAAACGTGAAAGCAAATGAAGCAAAAATTGTTCATGACTCAACACTTCATGAATGAAACAAAAGCGTTTACTTTTAAGCCTAATGAGAAAATGTTAAAACATGATGAAAAAATGAATTATAAGCTTAACATAAGTGTTAGAATTAAAGACATATAAACTACATTTATAATGTTAGAAATAAGGAGGCATAATTGTAGATAATTTGAAAGTAGAAATGACGTTAACATTTTCCAACTTTCTTGAAGTGAACGTTTGTAGAATACTTCCAATGCAATCGCAGAGGCGTAGAAAGCAGAAATCTATAGTTTTTTTTTATCTTGGCATTTTAAACATTGCCACAAGTTGTTCTCTTTAGTAGTTTTAATTAAAAATAATGATTACTATTAAATGGCCACATTCCAATATTGTATGATCCAGATAGATGACTATATAGATTTACATTAACTAAATGGATACTTTGCTGTCAACATTATAAATATATAATAAGGTCTTACAACTTAAGAAGCAAACTGAAATCATGTCAATAGAAAAATAAGCAAATGTAAACTTTAATACACCTTTCTGTGATGTCATTTATAAGTAAATTTTAGACAGCAAAATAAGTAAAATAATTTATAAAATCCATAATCATAATTTTAAATGATTTACAATAATCTCAATTCTTTATTTTAAATGATACCATGAGAAATTTAGATGTTTGTTTTGCCGCAACTAAAAATTTACATGTCCACTTGAGAAATGGAAATTTGGAATTAATGTAGTGAAAATAAGAACAACAAATATGTTCACATGTAACCAGTATATCAGATGTGTTAAAGTTTGATTCTGCTATTTAAAACTTAGAAGCTCAAACTAGAGAATAACCATATGGTAAAATATTACAATCGTATGATAATATCTCAATGAGGGATATGAACTATGGTAATTTAATAAAGCAAACAATGAATTGCAATAATCTATCCATTTCTATGTCATTGATTTTGAGATCAAAGAAAGCGGAACTGACGATGGAGAAAAAATGATACTAGCATAAACGCTGGATAGAGAGTTATTTTTAGATTGTTTTTGTTGTTTTTGATTTTCAATCTGCCTGTGAGTTATTTTATAATATTATAATTTTATTTAGTAATTAGCAGTATTTATTTTATTTAATTCAGTCTTTAAATCTAACATAGAAAATTAAATCCACTACAAAGTATAATTATCCAAAAGCAGAGGAAAGATTAAGAAATCATAAAAAATCATCCAAAAACAATCAATTGAAATAATCAAAAGTAACTCAGTTGAAAAATTTAAAAATATTTAAAAAAACAACAACATACTTCTATATAATCTATAATTTTAAAAACGTCAAGAAATAAATCACACATAAAAATATTGAAATTAACTTTCAGTGGTGGTTTATGTAAAAATGAATGAATACTGTTTAAATGTTGAAAGTTATTTGGAGAACTATACAAATGAATTTATAGATCACAGTAAGATTTTGTACAAATACGTACACAATCTGGATAAATAGTATTATGAAAAGGGAACTTTCAATTATGATTAACAGCAACGTATTTTATTATAAATACTGTACAGTTTTAATGGGCATTTTTATGAATCGGTAAGATAATTATTAACTACAATTACAAATCATTTAGATTACTATTTATTTTGTTAATTACAGTTAGTTTACAACCAGGATTTTACCCCATGAATAATCATATAAGCAATTTTAACCAACGTTTAATTACTTTATAACGTTTTTTGTAATCTAAAACTGAATGTATTAGAATACATTTGCAGGGATATTTTATAATTGTTTACATACGATCCTTGTTTGCTGATTAACATATTTCCAAGAAATAACAGGACAATAACACAGTCTGCCAACCATTATATTATTCTTACTACATGGTGATCAGAATTATTTTTAAAAATTCCTTCTAATTTACCCTCCTCTTTCACCTTCATGATCAAATGTAGTATACATGATAGAACAGATGATAGAACATTTCTAAACAATTAGAATTTAGGTCTCTAAATTGATTTATATTCTGTAATAGTTGACTAATGTTGTGGTGGAATGCTAATCTCTGAAGATCATATATCATGGATTGTGGCCAGAGCTCAAAACACTTCAGTATTCAAACTACTTACAAACTTCTGAATAGTTTATATTATATGTACTTAAATACTCTACTCAAATTTTTATGGCATTAGATTTTTGTAATCACTGATTTTCAAACCAAACGGCTCTTTTTTTAGCCATTATTCCTTCTAAGCAGGTTTTTACGTAACAACATAAGGACAGCAATTAGTTAGTCTATAAAAGTATCCCAGCAGAGTTCATTTTACTTGTCTATAGGAACGTCTTTATTTAAGTCTAATGAAAATTTTGTAATATTTTAATTGAGTTTCTTTACTATTTATTGCTATATATGAGGGTTATATTCATAAAACCAGTCACACTGGAATAAAAATAACACAAATACAACTTTACTAGTTACTTATTTATTAATTTATTTATTTATTAACAAGAGTGGAAAATATATATTAAAATAAAAATTAGTTTATAGTCGGAATAATAATAACGTGCAGAACAAGTCGTTAAATACACACATTACTCGACAAAGAGTATAACTTTTTTTCTAAGGAAGTGTAACAATATTAACGCATTTATGTCTTACTGAGGTCAGCACAATTTAGAAATTAACAGTTTCCCGTGCCTGTTCCCTTGTCATCGTATCTATGATAATTGTTGAATGAGCCTACATACATTTTAGCTTTCATCATATATAAGCATACTATTTACTGATATACTTACTCAGAACAAGATTTATATATACTAACATAATTTCAAGACAACTATAAGCTATTCAGGTCGTCTAGGTAACGCCTAGAGGAATATTCACTGCTATATCGTTTTGCAAGTATTTTTCTTTTTGGTTAAAAAAAACTTTATTATTAGTGTTTTTGAGTGTTGTGTAACTTAAGATCAATAACTCATTTTGCTTTGAAGTGAACTTTTTATTGATAATTATTAAATTTAGACTGTTAATTTAATTAATCTTCCATCGCAAAAGGTTCAATTACTGTCCAACTTGGATGCTCAATGTGTCGGCAAAAATTCTGACAAAACAAACAAAAGTAAAAATCATACTACAACTCTCAATGGAATAGAGCGTGTGCAGGCTCCAAAACCATCTAGTATTGTTCCAAACGTCCCAAATGTAAACGAAAAGCAAAAAATTTGCTATTGGGAAAAATAATCGCGAAACTGGAAGTGAGGACATTAACACCAAAAAAGTCATGGGAATACACATTCTAACAAAAAAACGAAGTTGACAGTTTTGAAGATAAGCGCCTTCTGAAGGTTACTTCAAAAAATCAGCAAGATCCAACCAGAAATAAAGAAGCCATTTATTCCGTTGTAGAACCAAACTTATCTAAACTGCTAAATCCAAATTTACCTAAATTTGCTAACTGGGAAAAAACATGTTAATATTAGCTCAAGAGATAGCGCTAAACCGGAAATGACTGATTTTAAGGCAAAACAAGATGATTTCAGCCAAAAAACTGTGGGATTTCAACAAGAAATGACTAAGACAGCTAATCTAAATAAAATTCTTGATGATTCAAAAAATAAAATATCAGGTAAAGCTTTAAAAAAAATTAAAAAGAATCAAAATAAAGGTAACACTTATTTCCAAACTTCCCAAAAACAAGGCAAAGTTAAAGAAATATTTCAGGCAGGTGATAAAGAGACTGGTAGTGGACATAGTAATAACACTCAACGTAAAACAATGGGAGAAAGTGCTGTGAATGTTTCAGAGAAAAATATGAATATCACTCATGGTTATGCAGGTACATCATATCCTGATAAGGTGAAAAATAACCAAAGTCATCCATTTCAAACAGTTAAACATAGATTTAAAACACCAGAAGAAAGTGAAGAACTAGATACTGGAAATGGTAACAATGCTGAAGACACAGTATTTCAACTTCCAGATCTGGATGAAGACTTTCTATTAGGTGAAAATGAGTCCTCTATACTCAACCTATCACACGAGAATGGAACATTAAACCCAAAAGATTATGACATGGTGAACTTTGAGTTTAATGAAAGAATTCTGGTAATCTTGTTTAATTCCTTATCCAATTACAATAATGAGTGCTCATTAAAATTATCGACAACTAATAAAAAATGCCAACTTTTTCAGTTTCCCATCGATGAATTTTTCTTACTAGTGAAGAAGTTATGCCTGGAGGATGCTGTGAAATAATAGCCGCTATTTTGTGGCTGAATTTCATAATGTCCTCCAAAAGGAGTTGTTCCAAAGAAAGCAAATGTTTCTTGGAGATAAATATCTAGTTACGGTTGACTTGTCTCGACCCAAGATGGTCCATGGTACCATCCGGAATTGCTTCATGAATTTTGATGGTCAGGGCCTGCAAAAGCTACTTGAGAAGTATGGAACAATCATGTCATTTCAATATCTGTCAGAACGTAGGGTAGGAATAGAACTCCCATCAAATATTGCAGTGTTTTCCCTCAAATTAGCTCAAAAAGTTCTGCCCACAGAGTTGCCAACAGTACTTGAGGAAAAGAAATGCCCTCTATATTTATCTATTAGGGACATAAAGCCATAATGTTTTGCATGTGGTGACCACAACCACCTAGTCAATACATGCCCCAAAAAGTTATGTCCCATCTGTAAAATAAGAAATACAAGAACACACAAGTGTATGATGGAGGCAACAGATAAGAACACAGCACAACAAACCAAGTATGGAAATGACCAATCTGGTGGATCATCCAGAGTTGAAAGAATAGAAAATCAAACCACAAGAAGAATGGGCCATAAAAATGAGATAGCTCAAGAAAATGAAGACATAACATTGATAGAAACAGAGTCAAACATACCTTGCACATCCAAAGATTTAATGGATAAAAAGAATAAAACAGTTCTGATGAACAATGATCATGAGATGAGCCAAATAATGCCAGAGCAAGCTAAAATAATACTCCCTCACATCCAATCGACAGAGAGAGTACTAAAGCGTAAAGCTGAAGACCTCTTCACATCGCAATCTGATGAAACTGCAAGCTCGCTATCAGATTCAGATTCTATTGAGAGTCTGTCAAGTCCCACTACGTCCACACCCAAACCACAAAAAAGCAAATTTGACAAAAAAAATACAAAAGGGAGTCAAGAACTGATACCTTAACACCAACAAGTGCAACAAAAGAGAAGTGTGATGAGAATAGTGAGCCAATAGCAGATGAGACAGACTGGTGCCTGTTGGCAGTTGATCAACTAGGCACAATGTCACATCCAGATCTTCAGCTTAAATGGGAAAACTCATCAGGTTCCGGTGAGCACACTGTCACACTGGATGACATTCTTCTTGATTAACATGTTAGCCTCTGCCACATGATCATTATAAAAGTCATTGAATATTGGAGGTATAAACATCAGGGGTTTAAATTCCTTAGCAAGGCTTTTTGCTCTTAAAAGATGGCTAGGTCAGTCTCACCAGGACATACTGTGCCTAGGCGAGACAAAGCTGCATTGGAACTCAAACAACAAGATCAATGACACCCTCAGCCAATTTTAATCTTTCAATATTTATCTGGAGACACTGCCCAGTCAAGTGTAGCAATTCTAATCAATAAAAACTAAAAATAAACAGTACCAGAACACTCCTCATGGACAATGAACTAATTATCACAGACATAACTATCGGGAAATTCACCCTGATTCTAGCTTATGTTTACTTGAGAAGAGGTGCCAAAGCAGCAATATCATTAGTTAACAAAATAAATTCCATTATGGCATCAACAGTGTCACCAGTCATATTGTTTGGTGATTTCAACATGGCATATAGTAAATTCACACTTAAATTCTTGCACTTGATCAATCGTGTGCTGCTGAGTGGGGAGGGATGCTTCCCAGAAAACTCCTATTTCTTCTACACTCAGCAGTATCACTCACTTATAGATTTGTTGTTCTATAGTTCAGAACTTCATCATATCCTACATGCTTCATTCCAATTGGTACCGTATTCTGATCACTTGGCCATGTTGATATCTCTCAACCTAGACCAGGTGCCTTTAACTTCACTTCAACAGTCTAGAACCATCAGAATGCTAAACAAAGCCAACACTCCTCAGTGGCTTTTTCTGAGGCCTATATTCTGTTCCATAAAATAGGCCTTCTGTCACTACAACCAGTCCATGCCTGGTCGGCATTTGTGGGTGTGCTGAGTGGTCTAATCAACACCTTTACTGCATGCACCAAAAGTCTCATCAGGCTACTCAAACAATTGAACACAATAGGCAACCAGGTTGCTCAGCTCTCAGCTACAGGAGCCAGTGTCAGGGAGATCATGAGTCTAAAAGGTCAATATAAAGAAAGACAGGGGGTGCTGGCACAATACATAGTGGTAAAGAGGGCCAAAGTACATCTGGCAGCACAGCAAAACTGGACACAAAGTTATCTCTGGTGGGCAATTGGTGCCAGGAAAAGACCCACAGCCTCCATGATCATCATAAACAAATACAGCTACACAGGAGAAGCAATGTTACACAAAATTTATATGCATTTTAAGGATGTTACAATGTGAGCCATTCAGTATAGGAGATTTTTGGTGGGAAGAAAAAGAGGTGGGTGATCATGGAATTTCACAAGACCTCATCATGCAGAAGCTGCTGGACTACCCTGAAAAAACACATCCTGGACTGCATGGGATCCCAAGGTTTGTCTTGGTCCACCTATGCAGGTTAACTGCACCTGTGGTACAGGAGATAATTGGTGTACTGACAGGGGAGTACCAGCCCATCCCTGACCTGTATCCAATTGCCCTTGTGCCCTTCCTAAAAAAAAATCAAACCCACCTGATTTTACAAACTTGCGTCCAATCTTTATAACACCACTCTTGATTAAAGCTGTTGAATCAATAATAAAAGACAAGATTCAGCAGCAGCTGCTTGAAAAAATTTCCAGGCATCAATTTGCTCACAAAGGTTATTTCCACTGGAGATGCTGTTCACAAATTCATGGTAACGCTCAACTATATCAGGGAAAAAAGAAAATTTTACTAGGGGTTGTCCAGTTGGACTTTGCAGCAGCCTTTGACTCTGTGGTACCATCTCAACTCTTTGCAGTCCTCATCACTATGGAGTTCCATTGGTCTACATTAACATCATTGCTAATTTGCTGCTCAACAGAAATATGAATGTATGTTTATATGGCTCTCTTGCCCCTGGATTCCAGCCACACATCTTCATACCACAGGGGTCACTGCTAAGCACCCTGTAGTTCATAACATATATTGACCTCTTCTTGAAAGTTGTGGAGAAAAGGCTGCCTGGAGTATTTATCCCCGCACAGGGGGAGGTGATCCACCATATATCATATGTAGATGATGTGACCACCCTCCTCCCATCTGTGAAGCATCTTTCCCAGCTACACTTGCTTCTAGAACAGTGTGCCATCAAGTACCATCTGAAAGTGAATCCAGAAATCTGGAAGGCCTGCAGTGGCAAAACCATTACATCTAACTTCACAGGCACACCTCAAAATTTTCTAGGGCTACCAGTGGCATTGTCACAGTCAGCAATGAGACATCAGATAGAATCCATGTTACTAGAAAAGACCAGCAAAGTGGCTGGCACCTTATTGTCAATCTCCCTGTCACTTCCAAGCAAGGTGACATTGTTGAATATGCTGGTCTTTCCAAGAATTGCATATTATCTACCATTTATCAGGCCGACCAAGACCTTCCAAAATAAAATAGGGTCACAGTGTACAAAAATGTTATGAAAATCATCACCTGTATAGGCCTCAATAGAATGAGAAAACCCAAGGACTTAAATGGTCTTGGTCTGCATGACATTCAAGTGTTGTTTATGCAGTGGACGATATCTACTCTGAAGGTATCTAAAGATCTACAAGATGGAAGCCAACATTCCCCTTCAGTTGAACCCACTGACACCCCACCACCTAACAAAAACAGGTGGGTAGCAGAAATGGAGGATCACATGGCAGGGCTCATATCTGCCAAAGAAGATCTTTTTCAAAGAAATAATAGGTACTGGGATGCTTACAAACTCATGCATCCCAGTCAGCAGAGTAACCCAGTCTGCCTAGAATCAACCTTAAAGTCATTGATAAAAAAGTCCAAACACTGGTCGTTGGTCATCAGGCTAGTAAATTTTATAAGAAATTCAGTCTGGACACTCTTCCAACAAATCAATTCTTGGTAGATCATAGGGGATTTAAGAGCATTTCTCCCATCTGCCCATTATGCAACCAGGAGGAGGAGGATATTGATCATCTTATCTCCCATTGCTCAAAATTCAGAGACATGGAGATGAGATTGGTATCTAGTATTAGGCCAAGATGCTCTCAGACACTGGACATCAATGGGGCACTGAGAACTGGAGAATTTGTTATAATTCAAATGGCAATTATGATTCTCTTTGCAAAGTGGCTGACCAGGTGTCAGAGTGTTTTTCAAGACAACTCGGCAAACCCATGGCAAGTCTTCAAGAAACACCTTTGCAGTTTGAAAACCAGAGACTATCTTATAACATCCCATAGACTCTATGCAGACACATGGGAACAGATCACTCTGGATGAGCTGACAATCAAACCTCTTAAACTGACATCTAAGTTATAAAATGATCTGTCAACTGAAACTACAGGAGACAGGAAAGAAGAAGGTATGAAGATAGAGAAAGTGATGACAGGAAGACTGATGAAAAGGGGAAAAACAAAGACAACACAAAACAGATAAAACCTGCCACCAAATGAAAAATGGCTGCTTGATTTGATGCAGTGTAACCAAAGACCAAGATGTGACATAAATCTTCACAAGATAAAAGAGAAACGCAAATTCAAGTTGAATTCAATCAATGTAAACAAACACTAAAATGAATGTAAATGAATAGTGCTGTAATCTAATGTAATCTGTATAATCTGTATTCCAATAAATATTTCCTTAATAATAAAAAAACTGTTTCCCTTGTTGTTATTTGTTGCCTTCAATGGTTACAGCTTCACTGGAGAAGATTTCTATTTTTTCTTTCTACTAATGCGTCTTTACTAAATACTTTATTCTTTTATATATGGAAATGAGTCTATATGCAGTGCATGCAATTCTAGAGTTCAAGTTTACTGGAACTATTATTTTGCCACGAATATCAACTTTATTTTCACTTATATCAGTTATAATCTCAGCTGTCTTTTTTAATACAACTTTTATTTTATGAATTTCAGTATTCCGCTTCCAAATTTTGTATTACATTAAGGACAGACCTGCTCTGCTATCAATTTCCATTGTTACCCATTTATTGCAGAATCATACTCCAAAACGTATATGATCAATTGTTTTGTTATTTACAGTCTTTATTACTATTTTTTGGGCTCTTCTTTTATCCCAAATTTATAATGGTTTTTTTCTTAAAGGTTTATTGATCTTTAAAATGATAAATGATAGCTAAGTAACCTCTAGTGTCAAAAATTCTGCATATTTTCTCCTTATCATTACAGTTCAATTTTACATGTCTGGCTTCCCCACAACAATGACACATTGTGATTTTTTCCTAGTACATGAGAGACTCGAACATCTCCTTTAAGTTTTTTTTGGTAAACAAAATCTTTTCCAAGGCTGAGATGCAGTAAATTCCTACGAATATTCAACAAAGTCTCCTGACTTACGACCACATTGTAGGTTAATGGCTGGATCACCTAGTAGCATTCTTATGAAGTTATCATCGGACATACCATACAAAGACTGTTCCATCAGTGAATCATTTTTATTAGGACCAAAATCACAATCTCTGGGCAGTTTACATAGAGCTAAATCCTAATTAACATATTTAACCTATGACAACAGTTTTCTACTGATAGTCTGTTGTGCTACCCATATTGGAAGTTTGGGGCAAAATTAGCACCACGTTTTTTTGAAGATTTAAAAATAAAGCAAAAATTATTTTCAGAGAATAAAAGATTGACCATTGTCTAGAAATACAGTTAAAAAGAATCCTGAAAATGGTTAACAACATAACTTACCAACAATAAAAAATCAGCTCGTTTGCCTGGGTTGGGAATAATATCAATGAAAAATTGATCAGTTTAACCTCATTAGTAACAACTACAAAGGGAATAGATATTTGCAACGAAGTTTCAGAGATACTCCCTAAAAAAGAAATAGATGTTGCCAAAATTGTATCAGTAACTACAGGAGATGCTTGAAGTATGACTGGAAAAGAAAATGGTATTCTCAATTTATTTCCCAACCGTATTGGACATTAAAATTTTCATTGCATTATGCATCAGCAAATTTTATGCATGAAGGCCAGCTTTAAGCCACTGGAAGATGTTATGAACGTTGTGACTAAGTTAGTCAATTTTATTTCTAAACATTGAGTGAAGAAAACTTAGTATACAGTGTTTTTCATATGTATAACCATGTCTGATTATTAAATTGAGGAAAAGTTCTTCAACGATTTCGTAAAATGTTTACATGTAATTGGATTGTTTTACTTAAAGATAAATCATTGATAAACATAATGAATTAATGAATTTGAATGGCTTTCCAAATTAATGATTTTTTACTATTATGTGTTCACATATAAATAGATTAAATGTGAAAATGCAAAGCAATTAGTGTCATGTTTGGTCTGATCAAACGAGTTGGAGTTAAATTACAAATTTTCAAATGTGATGTTATTTCTTACATCTTTATATATTTTCCAAATATAAAAAAGTTCGTCACTGATTTACAATCTCATGTAACGCCAGATCAAGTAAATTGATGAAAACTTTTTTGCTATTATTCAATTGATAATTGATGAATTTTCTTTAAAATTTATACAGTTTCATAAACGTTAAAAAAAATTTTATACCCAGACATAATATCAATAGATAGTCGTAAGTAAGAAAATTTAAGGTGGGTTTATTTGTAAAATATGGAAATGCAATCAATCTATTTTCAACACAGTTCTATATGGAAAAGATCTAACAAAAAAACACGATTTCTGTCTGAATGTGAATAATTACTTTTGAAAACAATAGTAATTAAAGTATAAAGAATGGGTATCTTAATATAAAGCTGATCACTGATTATATATATATATGTGTGTGTGTGTGTGAGGATAGTAATCTAGACCAACTGATGATTGCTGCTTTACCATGAAATATGTATATTGGTGATTGTTTATCTTTTCAACATGTGTGTGATCAGGTGTGTCAGCAATATGATATGGTACTGAAAGTAGTGGGTCATGTGAAAGTCTGAGTTCATAGTCTGAGTTCAAATACCACATATGTTGCATATATAAATGTAGGTTTAAGCTTCTACAATGTATTGAAACCGATTTTTAAGTTCAAATTTAAATTCATTAGAATGTTTCTGAAGATTAGGAATATCAATTGTAAATATTGTTTTTCTTAATAATTTTTGCCTCTTTAGTTTTACATTAACATGTATCTTACACCTTACTAATACATGGTCACTTCCTGTGTTAAATATATTAAGAACATTACAATCTTGAAATATGTATTTCCTGTTAGTCAAAATATACTCCAATTCTGCTGTACCTTCATTTGGATGCTTCCATGTCCATTTCCTTTTAACATTTTTCTCAAAAAAAAAATCATAATCTAATGGGTTTTTTTTACAAACTCCACAAGTCTATGTCCTCTCTCATTTTTATTACCATATCCAAAATTACCTACAGCACTTTCATCTTTCATTTTTTTACCAATTCTAGCAATAAATTCCCCCATAATAATTTTAAAATGTTGTTTACTCTTATCAAAACCTTTTGTATATTCATATAAAAATCTACTACTTCATCACTATGAGAACTTATTGGGGAATAAACCTTAATTATATGCATTTGGTATCTGCTATTATGTTGTATACCTAATCTTGCCACTCTGTCCGATACACCATCAGTCTCCACTATATTGTTTTTCCACTTTTTATTTATGATGAATCCTACTCCACTTGTATTTCCAATATTTGTGCCTTTATAATAGAGTATATGTCCACTTTTCAAATCAAGTGGCTCTTCAACTTTTCTTCTAACTTTACAAATTCCAATAATATCCCATTTAATATATGACAGTTTTTATTCTAATTCTTGCAATCTTCCTTCACTTGAAAGTGATCTGCAGTTATAAGTACCTAAATAAAAAGTTGTCATCAAATGGCAGCCTGGGTCCACAATCAGGGGATTCTTAACATCCTCCACCTTCGGCCACCAAACGCTGCCTTGGTTGGTAACTTTACAGCCTCCTGGGAATAAGGGCCACGCTTTAATTTTGTCTGTCATAATTGTATATATGTATTGGAATAATATTTATCATTTACATAAACATTCATTCTGCCTTATCAGGCTCTAAGAAGAAAGACCATGGTGTTTCTTGATCTTAAACTCAGAGATAAAAAGTCAATAAACACACCAGCTCGCTAATGCGTGTTGGTGAGCAGTCCATCCATGTTCGTATACTATATAAATAATCACATAGTAATAACAACAGCAATGACGAGAACGTATGGAGTGGATATTATGAATTTGCCCTGCTCGCTTTCTTTAAGGCTTTCAAGAAAAATCAAATGGTCTCCTTTCAGTTAATATATATATATATATGTGTGTGTGTCCTTTACAGTTAATATATATATATATATGTGTGTGTGTAATTACACCACATGGTTGAGATATCCAATATAGCCCTCTGTAAACTAATATATTAAATACATTAGTGTTCGTATTTCAAAATAGCCAACTCAAAATCGGATTGAGCTATATTGAAATACGAACTCTTATATTTATATATTAGTTTATAAAGGGTGGTACGGGATGTCTTAACCATGTGGTGTGATTTAATAATTGAATATTCATTTCAGTATAGCGTTAGGCGCTGAGATTATAAATATCCACAGATTCGTAAATGTGAAATAAACCACACATCAACACAATATTCAAGTTAAGAAAGCTTAAAACACTGAAAAACTAACTTAAAGTAGGAAAGCAACAACATTTATCTTAATATTCACATTTTAGTCATGAATAAAGTTTGGCATTAAAGTAATAATACTTCAGGTTTTAATTTTTTTTAAAAAATAACATTATATAGTAAAAATATGTGTCTTCTGTTAATTTGAAGATAATCACTTTCATAAGGTAACCATGGAAGATAAACCTATGTTACTAAATTTTATGGATATTATTTGAATGTTTTTGAGCATTAGACTGATATTAATACTTCTGGGAATATGTTAATTGAGTCAGATTATTTAAACAAAATCTGGTCTTGTTTAGTATATTGATGAAATTTTACTCAAGATATTTAATTCAATCAAAATATAGTTATTACAATAATCATTTTTGATGAAACACACAATCGTAATTACTTTTATTAGTGATTTTTCTAAAAATAATGTTGAAATTTTAAATTACCCTATGATTGAGCAGACAAATTTATGTAAAAGTCTTTCTATTTTTGATTAGGCCAAACTCTTTATTGCATACAGCTATGTCAAATGAATGTCAAAATCAGGCAAAGGTGATTTCAGTAAAAATGAGGCATCGTTATTCATAAAAAGTTAATTATACTGTGGGGAAAAATTTAGATTAATTAAGATTATTATTTCATCTTATTGAGAAATCCATACTTTTTTCATATATAGGAATTACTGTTAATAATATTTTTAAAACTCTTAAGCAAATCTTTTGACATTTCTAAATGATTGTTGATATTATTTTGCATGATTTAGAAAAAAAAAATCTAAATTGTTTCAGATTTCAAACGCAGTTTAATGTATTCATTTTACTACATTTAATATGATTTTCCAGAAGACTGATAGAGTTATATACCACAGATATAAATATCACAACTCATCAATAGTAATGGACCGTGATTATACTTCAACTAATATATTATTTCTAAAAAAAATTTGGGCTGTCACATATAATGTTTGAGATTAGCTCCCTCTACATGGTCAGCATTTTTCAAATTTTATTGAATCCTTTTTTAATCTGACATTACTAATCATCATCAACCACCATTATCATTCCACTGCAGGATGAAGGTCTCTCCATGCGCTATCCATCTTTTTCTATCTTTAGCTTCTCTTCTCCACATCACCCCTGCACACTTTCTTATTTCAACCATCCATCTCACATGTGGTCTTTTTCTGGATCTTTTACAATCTTTTGGAATCCAGTTTAAAATTTCAATTGTTCATCTCTTATCTGACATTATTAGTTGAAAATATATACAATAGTCTTTGGCTTATAATTAAATTGGATTATTACTGACATAATATATTTTTTGTTAGGTCATTCATGTATAATACTTTGGCATTTTTTATTTAATAACTCTGTATAAATGCACTTATGTCAAATATAATTTATGTTTTAACCATATTCATGTTCCTCAAATATATTTCTATTGTGGTATGAAAATAATAGGATAGTTGTCTCTAGTATAGTAAAATGAAGTACTAAAATCGTTATGTTAAAAATTATTGATTCCATCTTTTCCTTTACTTCATCATATTTTATTTATTCATGAACACATTTTTTTATTTAGATTAAGTTTATATATAAGAAAAATCACTAACATTTGGTTGACATTTGGCGTTAAGGTTATCTTGACAATCTCGTAGATGATCTCAGAGAACAAATGACGGATCTATGACCCATAGGACCGCTTGCGCAATGTATTTTTTGAAGCCCTCAAATAATAAATACTATATAATGCTATCAAGATAGTTTATTACTTACTGAAAAAATATTGAGCAGTCCATTACTTTTTTAAAAATAAATCTTTATTTTTAGTCTGTTGCATATGGCTATTGAAACTTGTTCTTGTGGCATTCATGCTAAAATGTTTAGCCAAAACATTACTAACAAATTTGTTCACGGTTACTTATACTTTTTTTTAAACTTTTGTGATTCTCAGTTCCACCCTGAAAACTTCTCTTCATGGCTAAATATAATAAAGAAATGCTAAGTAAAGTAAATTAAAAATAATAATAATAAATTAATTTAATTTTTCTTTAAAGTCATTTTAATATGCGATAGTATGATTCTTATAATCAATTAAAAAACAATGGAATGAACAAATTTTGGCTGTTAATCCTATTGAGCAGAGATTACAATAATCACCGCTTACTGAATGAAACATAAATAATAATATAATATCTGAATAATTATTTGATAACGTAATGTTTCTCTTAAAGCAAATCGTGCCACAATGCAAGAGATCAATTGTGCTTAAATGATTGGATTATAATTATGATAAACAATGAATTTTCATTATTGCATGAAGTATTTTCTCATGAAAAGAAAATTTCATTGATCAATTATCTACCAGTAAAAACTTTTACCGCATCATTTGGATTAGCTTCCATTTTTAAGTCCAGTTTTATTTTAGTCTCATTTTTGTAATGATATTAATAATATCTGTTTGTCTTCTCATCTGTTGTGTTATTACCATGATGCATTTCCCATACTTTGCTTCATTAATTAAAGTCTTTGTATTCTTGTTTTGATAAGTGTCAAAGTTTATGTCCCTATATAAGTATCGGTACAAACCATTTTGACAAATACTTCTTTTCAAATACATAGACATGTACTCCTTTACTACTGTTATTTCTACCAAAAAAACTCTATTCGAGTTAAATTCCCTTATTAATGTTGTTCATTAAGATCCATCGGTATGTATAATGTAACCAAAATATTTATAATTTTAACTTTTTTAAAGCATCGTTGTTAATCTTTATTCTTTTTTTATAAAATGGATTACACTAATCTTTTTATTATTCAACTGTAGACTTAAATATATTTATTGTTGTAATATTTCCTGAATATTTGGAGTATTTTTTCCAAAGCTTGCCCACACCTTTTACAAAACCTTGACATAAACACAGTCCATAAGTTTTTATTTTCTTAGTTTAAAAATTTAATCCAAAAAACACTTCTTGTGATGTAAATAGTATTGGAGATATTCAACTACTCTGTTTATATCCTTATCTATGTTAATTTTCTGAATGGTCACATCATGTCATCTAATCAGACTGTTTATTATGATAAATATTTTTATGAATATAGCAAAATTCCACTTCTGTATTCTATTAGCAAAAATCTTTAATCGTTATGGAGATGATAGTATAGTAGCTGTCATTCTTCTTAAGTGTCAGTTGCACTTCCACGTTTATTCAATCATCTGATGTTGAAGCAGTTAATCTTAGCTTAAGATTGAGCTTCATGGTTCCATCTACTAACTTGTGGTTAAATCCTATATACCATCCGGCTCCTTTATTCGCATATATATATATATATTTGAGATGTGCACCTAAGTTATAAAATTTTAACTTTTAAACAACATTTTTTTTATTATTAATTATTTTTTATTAAAATACATAGATGCGGCATATATATATTGTGCCCTTTTCTATAGGTCGGTAATAGTTCATAACAGTCAATTACTAAAAAAGTTTAAATTCAGAATATGTTCTTTTAATATGGTAATTGTATTAATTCAATTATATCTTTAAAGTACAATTTGAAGCTAAAGAAAATACGTAGTATATAAAATCATTTAAAAATAGTTATATAAAGTTTAAAATATTGTTTCATATGGTTGTAAAAGCTGGCCATATTAAATAACACAGCTATAAATAATTAAAAGTATGTTTAATAAATTTGATTTTAATAGTTTAAAACTGATAATTTAATAAATGCTATGTTTAAATTTATAATCATATTTAATAGTCAAAATAAATATAATATATTTTAAAAATAAACTTTATGATGGTGAGAATTGTATTTAATTCTATATTTTCTAAATTGTTCTTCCAAATTTTATAATTATATTATTAAATATAATAAGTGTAGCAATTTTTTAAATCTAGGCAGAGAAATAAATTGAAAATCGTCTGTCAAAGTTATTAATCATGTGACTTGTATACTAATACTTTCACACACATGCTTGTTTGTATTTAAAGTAACGAAGTTTAAAATATTTTAAAAGTTATATTGTAGAATTGGATAGAATTATTGCCTATCATAAAAGTAAATAGTATTAAACATTAAGTTAACTATCGTATAACATGCTTAAATGATATAATAAAGATGAATACATTCATAATATAAAAATTAAATATTTTATTTAAATAAAAATAGATAAATTGAATATTAAGAAATGGAATAAGTTATTAAAATTATTTTAAAAGTTATTTTAAATGTTTAAATGGTTTTAATAAAATAATAATTAAAGTAAAAGTGGAATTTTAAATAATGATTTTTAAATTTTATTACGTCATAATTTCTAATTTTGAAATTCAATTCTACTATAAACTAAAAATATGTAAATTTGTTCTCAAGCTAAAGTAAGAATTAACGAATAGGAATAGGTATTCTTACAGACTATAAATATGATTTGCATGGGGTTATCGGGGGAGATTAATAATGTATTGAAACCGGAGAAAGGTAAATTATAACTATCAAAAAGATAGTATATTTTTTAAAATTTTTATTTTAGTCAATTTTTTTTAGTACTTTCTTATCGTTTTATTTGCAAAAAACTAATTGATAATTTTTAAAAGTATTTTTGCAAAAGAGGGTGTTAAAATATAATAATTTAGAAACTTCGTGGAGATGATTTTCTTTTTTTTTAAAAAGTTACTTGCCAGTAGTATTTTATCTGAAGTTTAACCTAAATTACGCAATAAAAAATGGATATACTATGAAATAAAATGGATATAAATTGTAATACTGTAAAAATGTTTGGAATATTTATTGATACAGCTTTATTAATACTTCACCGGAGAACTGTTCTGGTACATAAAAAATCACAGCTCGGACATTATACGGAGTCTAAAAAATGTATTCAAACGTATTATTTATAAGCTTATCCAAGATTTATTTTTAAATAGTAATATGACAATTATATTTCATGAATTATTTTATATAATATGATATGCAAAGAAGTAAAATGTTATATCCTGTTATATCCTGTCTGAAGGTAACATTTTTTAAAAAAATATTTTCAAGAATTAAAGAAAGAACCCAGGAAAATATGTTACAGAAGCGTTTTTGATATTAAAATATCCATTCTTAGAATTATTTTAAATGTATTTAGAAAAGAATTGTTTAAAAGTACTTGAAGTTTTTTTTTTTAAAGAGATTTATAAAAAAATACCAAATGAAAGTTTAAATGTATCAAGAAGGAAACATATATAAAAAAAGTGAACACATAGTTGAATAAAAGATGGATCCATGGAAATACAAATAGTACTTAAAAGTTTATCAGATAACTAAAGCTAAATTAGATGGAATATGCATGGATACGCCGGCAGAGAAAATACTTAAAAAAAACTTCACGGGATTAATTAATATTATGATTTAATAATTATCGTCCTAAATACTAAAACCAAGGATTATTTTTTATAAATTTTACTAAATGGATTAACAATTATTTTTATTGTAAACTTTAACGCGCTTGGAGGAGAACATTTTTAAAAACTCTAGAGAAAATAATAAACATTTTCGACATATCAGTAACTATCGTCACGAAAATATGTAATTATAGTTTTGATTTCTTTTATTTTGTTAACCTAGTTTAAATCTAAATTTTATATAAGATTAGGAAAAACATAAAAACATTAATTTATTAATATTAAAAATTTATAATATAACAATCTAATAATTTAGCTAAAAATATTTTAATATAAAGGGTATGGGTGTGAATTTTTTTATATCTGCAATGCTCAAGTGGATAAAGTAAGCCTACTGAACATGATGACTAGATAAAGGTTATTGGTAATAATAATAACTATTGATAATTTATAATGTATTTTTTTTGTTTTCTTTAGATCATCCATAAATTGGAAGAATGAAGTGTAAAAGTTTTTTTTACTTATATGTACCGCATTTCATACAACATTTTAAAAAACATTGTGAGATACGATTGATTTGAAAATATGCATATGACGATTTTTTTTTATTAGTGATATAATCCAACACAACAAATAATTATGTGAATCTTTTAAAATTTTCATGTAATTGGATATTCAAATATTGTCTAAGTAGATTGTATATGATTAGACATATAGAATAATGAAGTAAGAAGACTTTTCTTGTGGAACAGCTAGATTGTTTAACTATTAATGAATTTTATTTATTGTTTTGTAAATGCAGATAGTTATTTATCGATGTAAGATGTGGAAAATCTTGAGAAATAATGTTGAGATAGTGGCTTGGAAGTACATAGTGAAAAGGAAACCAAGATGATGTTTTAAGAAATAGGATGTTATAAGGAATGGAAATAATATTTAGTCTTTATGTGGTTATCAGCATAGTTAATGTAGCCCTATGACTGATACACATTTTATTTGGACAGTGTTTATATTTCTTTAAATATTTGATGTTCTAATAAAGCTGAAGAAATAGCTTTAACATCGTCCCTGTACTAGAGGATATTAGGCAGGTAAATGTCATACCTCTTCGCACTGTGCCATGATTTTGAGATATGTTAAGAGTAATACTCTAGCTTTTTACCTTAATCCTATGCATCTGTTTTCGCTATCTTTATTCCATGTAACTGCATCGTTCAGTCAGATATGTTTAAGAGAAATGATAAATAATTTAGAACTTAAGTTATGCTATCATTTTGTATAAGATTGGTTTGTTTGCGTAGAAGGAATAGGACGTTATAACTTAAAATTGAAGATCCAAAGTATCCTAAGGAAAGAAAAGAATCATAGAATATATTTTGAATTTTATTTCGGAAATAAAATATAATTTTTTTAAATAGGGTATCTAAACAAAGATATTTTCTTTAAAGTGATAATAATTTTAAATGCTTTAGTATTATTTTTTTAAGAGAAAAATAAGTATTGCATATTTTTAAAATACAATAGTACAAAGTAAATTATGTAAACAATATGCATAGTATATTTTTTGTTTATTGATTAACATAAATATATTGATGATTACACTTATATCATACTAAAGTAAGGCTTACAGAAGAATATATTATGATTAGTAAACATTGTGTGATAAATACTAAAATCTAGTACTGAATTTTGGATAATATTTTGTGTAACATCTTTGACATTGCAAGATGAAATTTTTTTTAATATTTTGAGAAATCCATACTCATTATAAAATTTTGTTTTCTATAGAATGTTTTTCTAAGTATGAATTTTTTTAAAATAAGATAGTTTAATAATATTAAGGATAAAATGTTGTTGCTAATAAAGTAGATAAATATATTTGTAATAAGTTAACCATAATGAGAAACCAAATAGTAACATTTTTTTTAATTTTGTCCTAAATCTAAATAAAGATATAATTGAAATATAAATTATTTTTTATATAACCCCGTAGATCAAACTGTAAAGTAAAAAAGTTAAGGATATTCCTGTAAATAGTGTAAATAAATTGTTTATTTATTTGTTGTTAGTAATAAACTTTGTTAAATTTTGTTATTTCAAAAATTTTGTGTCCGAGTTATTTATTTCTCCACATCGCTGCATGAACACGATATATGCATAATAATTGAAACAAATATATAATTTTGCACAAAAGATAAATAGAGAATTATTTTAAGAATTTTATATATTTTATTGGTATTCATTTTAATTAAATAATTATAATTTTACATTATTTTATTGATCATAAATCAGTTATCACAATAATATACTGAATTATATGCTATCAGTTGCCATACATCCTTTGTTTATCAGATTATCATATGCTACCACGTATTTATTATATTATTACATGAAGGTATAAGATTTATAAAATTATTTTATTAGGGTAATAAAAATATAACGAAAAGAAAAGATATCCAGTAGTAATTAAACAATGAAGAATATTATTATTATTATTTATTATTATTAGTTTAAGTGTAGTAGATTATGATATAAAATCCCTTCTCATATTTTACTACCGTATTTTTAAATTAACTTAGAATAAACTTTACGAACCTGAGATTATTTTATTGAGCTAGATTATTAAATAGAAGATTAAGATTTAATTATTAGTTTAATCTTAGTGAGTAGAAGTTATTAAAGTCGTAAGAATACTATGAGTTTATTTGAAATAGTAATAAAGGGGGGATAGTGTTCTTATGCCATTGAGGTAGTATCCTGTGGGATATTGGCTCAATGTAATCTATCTTGTCACCTGTATTTTCACTTCAAGTCTCATGAAAATATTAAATATTTATTTAATTTATTTTATAAACTGAACCTTATTCGTATTTCAAATTTGAGCTAGTGAAACATTTTAATTTTAGTGCTGAATATTTTATTTATTAATTATTAACTGAGCTAGAACCCGTTTTATTTCATATCATATATTATCTGGAAGTGAGGATGCACGAGAGCAAGGTTAGATTATAGCCCCCAACATGGTTGACATGATGTGTAGTGGAGCTACACATAGTTGAAGGTTAGATTATGGCGCACCAACTTTAGGGGCTCGAGATGTGTTAGTAAGGGCCTCAGATTCAACCAACAGAAGGTTAGATTTTGCTCGTCCAATGTGACTGCACGATATGTAGTTTGGATTACAATCGATAGGTCAGATTGTGGTACCCAAACATTTAGGCTACGAGATATATTAGGAACGTAATTAAGAATATACAATACAATAGTTAGTATTAGAATTTGTTCGCATAACTTTGAAGATTATTGATAGGTATATCTCACAGAAGATAGATAATTTAATATTTTATTATAGCAATAATTATTTAGGATTTGATTATTATAGTGAACTAAGTGCTTATTACTAAAAATATTGCAATTTCATGTGGTAGATAATCTGACTGTTTAAAAATAGTAAAGTATAAATTAAAACAATTAGCAAATAAATATCTGAGACATGCATATGTGACTTACGATTATTTTATTACATATTATGACCATGTCAATTATTGAAATATTAATGATATATTTTAAAATATTTTGTTATGTGCAAAATATCTGTGAATCATGCATGTGGGAAATAATGTTGTGATACACATAATTTTAATCGTTATTGATAGTGTAGTTAATTAGAGTTAAATTGTATAAGATATAAAAAAGTATTATCTATAGTTTATTGTGGGTGATGGTTAGATGGAGATAGAAGAAACTGGTAAGGAACTATTTTGAAAAATCATTCTATGAAGTTATGTGATGAAAAGCACTTTATTTAGAGTTATTTTTGTGGAAATGTTGATATAATAAAAACCAGATATTATTTGAATTGAGATTTTGATTCTACAAGGCAAACTATTTTAAAATGAATAGTGAGAATAAGAGTTTAAAGGCAGGAATGTCTAATTCTGTCAGTAAAGCTAATAGTGATAAGAAGAAGATAGTGGAAAAGAAAATTGTAAAAGCAAATTACGAAAGCCTATAAACGGTATCTTCTATACTTGGGAGGATGTACTAAAATTTTTTAAAGAGATTAATGAAAATATGATTAAAAATAGAGAAGACAGTAATATAAAATTTGATACTCTTATTGAAAATATGAATAAAAGTAATATAAATTCAGATGTTAAGTCTGATGCTCTTGATGAAAATCTGAGTAAACGTAATATGAAATTAGACTCTAATTTAGAAGATGGTAAATCTTTTGGAAGAAATGTAGAAGAAAATAAATCTTATAAGGAAAAACCTTGTAAAACTGCTGAAGTAGTTAATAAAAGTGTTGAAGATGAAAGGTCATCTGTTGACATAGTTATTCAAGATATTATAGTAGTAGATGATTATTTGAAAAATAAATTAGAGGAGGAAAATAAATCTCAAAATAATGAATTAAAGATTATAGAAACTGAATCTAAGCCATCAGTTGAAATAAATGATAAGAATATAGCAAATCAGAAAGCATATTTCAAAGTAATTAATAAATCTGTTAAAGTAACTAGTACAGATTCAAAGATGAGTAAAGAATCTATTAATTTAGTCAGTGAAAATGTGGTAGAGGACAAAGAAATTGTAGAAATAATAAGAAAAGAAAATCCACAAGTAATTCAAATAGTTAATGCAAATATTAACTTATTTAGTAGTTTAGCAGAAGATGATTTAAGAAAGCATGAATCTTTAGTTGAATTAAGTAGTGAAGAAACCCAGGTGTCTGTAGAAAAAATTAGTGCAGATGGTGAGTTAATTCATGAAGAGATAGAGATTTAAATAGAATCAGTTGAATTGGTTACTGAAGGATTAGAAGCAAATATACCATCTGATAAATTGATAGATGATATGGAAAACGATGGGCCATTAATGGATTTAGAAGATGTGAAAGATTTGCAAAATGTAGAATTAATTGAAAAGAATGTTGAGTTAGTTAACAAAGAATCAAAACAGTCAAACAAATTTATTGAAATAGGTAGGAGATGTTTTGCATTGGTTGATAAAAAAAATAGAAGAGTGTAAATAACCTATTGAAAAAATTGATAAAAATATAAATGAGAATGTGGAGATACAAAAGAAAGATTACAGTTGTGTGGAGATAAAGTTAGATTTCCAAACTGTGTTAAAAGAAATAAGAGAGATGAAGGTAGAGTCTCAAAAACAAATTGATGAGATGAAGGAAACTATATTAGAGATAAGGAGATGTCATTAAGAATTAGAAGTACATAAAATGGATATAGTTGGAAAAATTAAAAAATCACGAGAATTATCACAGAGACAGTTAGAGATAGATTCAAAATTTCAAAGTTCTGTTAAGGAAATAGTAGTGAATGTTTCTAGTATATCAGGAGAGGACTTAATTTTACAAAGTCAGAATAATAAAAGTGAAGAATTTGTTGAAGTAGTAGATGAAAATAATAAATCATGTGATGAAATTGTAAAAGAACCCGAAAAATCTTTTAAGTTGTCTAGTGACGATAAAAGAGTTAATGAGGATTTAGTAACAAAATCAAATTCCTTGGATGAAAAGTACCCTGAATTATTAAATAACGAATTATTGAAGATCACTGACAAGACTAGCAATAAATTTAAGAATAAAACGCGAGGTATAGCTCAGAAATCTAGTATTAAATATGAAAGTATTTGTCCAAAATTTAATATTTACAAAGAAATCTTATTTACAAAAATTAAAGATACAATGCCTAATATAAATTTTATAAGGTTTAAAATTGATCAGAACAGAGACATAGGCAAAGCCAAAATAAAACTAAAATGTAGAAGTAAGGAGAAAATTAAAATAGATTTTCTCAAAAATATACTTAATCACAATAAAAATCTGAGAAAGATTAAAGTGAAATTTAAAGGATTAAATAGTGAAAAGAGTAAGATAAGTTATCTTAGTGAAGCTATTGATTACATATGAGATATAGGGAAAGCGAAAGTAAAATTTAAAGGAATAAATGAAAAGTTATTTAATTTAAATATAGGTAGAAAGTTTATTGATGTAGAAAAAGAGATCGGAAAGGCCAAGATAAAACTTAAAATGATAAATAAAGATCTCATTAATGTAGATTTTGTTAGGGAAAGTGTAAATATACAAAGGGGTATTGGAAAGGCCAAAGTTAAACTTAAAGTTGTAAAAGAAAAGATAAATAATATTGATTTGCTTAGAGATAACATTAATAAGGAGAAGAATATAGGAAAGGCAAAGGTAAAACTTAAGTGTAGCCAGCAAAAGAGTTTTAAGATAAATTTTCTTAGGGAGAATTTGATAGAGAAAAGAATACAGGAAAACCTAAGGTGAAACTTAAAGAAATAAATTTAAGAGAAAATTAAAGAATAGATTTAGAAAAGAAACTTACTAATGATTAAGACAAATAATTCCTAAATAAGACGTGTATTTAAAAATATATTATAACCTTATTTTTACAGAACAAATAGAAAACGTTAAAATGTCATAACTTAATTATCTTAAAAGAATAAGGAAAATGTAATTTTTTTTTTAGTATTTCTAGTTGGGATTCTGAGTGTAATGTCCAAATATTTTATAAGTTTGTATTAAAAACAGTATATTATTTTATATTTCAGTAGTATAAGATAGAATTTGGTTATAGCAAATGATAAAGATATTAAGTGTCAATGAATAGAGTAAAAGATAAGATAGATGTTTAGTTTAAAATTTTTATTCGGAGGAGGAGGTTATGTGCCCTTTTCTATAGGTCGGTAATAGTTCATAACAGTCAATTACTAAAAATGTTTAAATTCAGAATATGTTCTTTTAATATGGTAATTGTATTATTTCAATTATATCTTTAAAGTACAATTTGAAGCTAAAGAATATACGTAGTATATAAAATCATTTAAAAATAGTTATATAAAGTTTAAAATATTGTTTCATATGGTTGTAAAAGCTGGCCATATTAAATAACACAGCTATAAATAATTAAAAGTACGTTTAATAAATTCGATTTTAATAGTTTAAAACTGATAATTTAATAAATGCTATGTTTAAATTTATAATCATATTTAATAGTCAAAATTAATATAATATATTTTAAAAAGAAACTTTATGATGGTGAGAATTGTATTTAATTCTATATTTTCTAAATTGTTCTTCCAAATTTTATAATTATATTATTAAATATAATAAGTGTAGCAATTTTATAAATCTAGGCAGAGAAATAGATTGAAAATCATCTGTCAAAGTTATTAATCATGTGACTTGTATACTAATACTTTCACACACATGCTTGTTTGTATTTAAAATAACGAAGTTTAAAATATTTTAAAAGTTATATTATAGAATTGGATAGAATTATTGCCTATCATAAAAGTAAATAGTATTAAACATTAAGTTAACTATCATATAACATGCTTAAATGATGTAATAAAGATGAATACATTCATAATATAAAAATTAAATATTTTATTTAAATAAAAATAGATAAATTGAATATTAAGAAATGGAATAAGTTATTAAAATTATTTTAAAAGTTATTTTAAATGTTTAAATGGTTTTAATAAAATAATAATTGAAGTAAAAGTGGAATTTTAAATAATATTTTTTAAATTTTATTATGTCATAATTTCTAATTTTGAAATTCAATTCTACTATAAACTAAAAATATATAAATTTGTTCTCAAGCTAAAGTAAGAATTAACCAATAGGAATAGGTATTCTTACAGACTATAAATATGATTTGCACAGGGTTATTGGGGGAGATTAATAATGTATTGAAACCGGAGAAAGGAAATTATAACTATCAAAAAGATAGTATATTTCTTAAAATTTTTATTTTAGTCAATTTTTTTTAGTACTTTCGTATCGTTTTATTTGCAAAAAACTAATTGATAATTTTTAAAAGTATTTTTGCAAAAGAGGGTGTTAAAATATAATAATTTAGAAACTTCCTGGAGATGATTTTCTTTTTTTTTTTAAAGTTACTTGCCAGTAGTATTTTATCTGAAGTTTAACCTAAACTACGCAATAAAAAATGGATATACTATGAAATAAAATGGATATAAATTGTAATACTGTAAAAATGTTTGGAATATTTATTGATACAGCTTTATTAATACTTCACCAGAGAACTGTTCTGGTACATAAAAAATCACAGCTCGGACATTATACGGAGTCTAAAAAATGTATTGAAATGTATTATTTATAAGCTTATCCAAGATTTATTTTTAAATAGTAATATGACAATTATATTTCATGAATTATTTTATATAATATGATATGCAAAGGAGTAAAATGTTATATCCTTTCTGAAGGTAACATTTTTTAAAAAAATATTTTCAAGAATTAAAGAAAGAACCCAGGAAAATATGTTACAGAAGCATTTTTGATATTAAAATATCCGTTCTTACAATTATTTAAAACGTATTTAAAAAAGATTTGTTTAAAAGTACTTGAAGTTTTTTTTTTTTAAAAGAGATTTATAAAAAATACCAAACGAAAGTTTAAATGTATCAAGAAGGAAACATATATAAAAAAAAGTGAACACATAGTTCAATAAAAGATGGATCCATGGAAATACAAATAGTACTTAAAAGTTTATCAGATAACTAAAGCTAAATTAGATGGAATATGCATGGATACGCCCGGCAGAAAAAATACTTAAAAAAACTTCACGGGATTAATTAATATTATGATTTAATAATTATCGTCCTAAATACTAAAACCAAAGATTATTTTCTATAAATTTTACTAAATAGATTAATAATTATTTTTATTTTAAATTTTAACATGCTTGGAAGAGAACATTTTTAAAAACTCTAGAGAAAATAATAAACATTTTGGATTTATCAGGAACTATCATCACGAAACTATGTAATTATAGTTTTGATTCCTTTTATTTTGTTAACCTAGTCTAAATCTAAATTTTATATAAGATTAGGAAAAACATAAAAACATTAATTTATTAATATTAAAATTTTATAATATAACAATCTAATAATTTAGCTAAAAATATTTTAATATAAAGTGTATGGGTGTGAATTGTTTATATCTGCAATGCTCAAGTGGATTAAAGAAGCCTACTAAATACGATGACTAGATAAAGGTTATTGGTAATAATAATAACTATTGATAATTTATAATGTTTTTTTTGTTTCCTTTAGATCATCCATAAATTGGAAGAATGAAGTGTAAAAGTTTTTTTTTACTTATATGTACCACATTTCATACAACATTTTAAAAAACATTATGAGATAGGATTGATTTGAAAATATGCATACGACGATTTTTTTTATTAGTGATATAATCCAACACAACAAATAATTATGTGATTCTTTTAAAATTTTCATGTTATTGAATATTCAAATATTGTCTAAGTAGATTGTATATGATTAGATATATAGAATAATGAAGTAAGCAGACTTTTCTTGTGGAACAGCTAGATTGTTTAACTATTAATGAATTTTATTTATTGTTTTGTAAATGCAGATAGTTATTTATCGATGTAAAATGTGGAAAATCTTGAGAAATAATGTTGAGATTGTGGCTTGGAAGTACTTACTGAACAGGAAACCAAGATGATGTTTTAAGAAATAGGATGTTATAAGGAATGGAAATAATATTTAGTTTTTATGTGGTTATCAGCATAGTTAACATAGCCCTATGACTGATATACATTTTATTTGGACAGTGTTTATATTTCTTTAAATATTTGATGTTCTAATAAAGCTGAAGAAATAGCTTTAACATCGTCCCTGTACTAGAGGATATTAGGCAGGTAAATGTCATACCTCTTCGCACTGTGCCATGATTTTGAGATATGTTAAGAGTAATACTCTAGCTTTTTACCTTAATCCTATGCATCTGTTTTCGCTATCTTTATTCCATGTAACTGCATCGTTCAGTAAGATATGTTTAAGAGAAATGATAAATAATTTAGAACTTACGTTATGCTATCGTTTTGTATAAGATTGGTTTGTTTGCGTAGAAGGAATAGGACGTTATAACTTAATATTGAAGATCCAATGTATCCTAAGAAAAGAAAAGAATCATAGAATATATTTTGAATTTTATTTCGAAAATGAAATATAAATTTTTTAAATAGGGTATCTAAACAAAGATATTTTCTTTAAAGTGATAATAATTTTAAATGCTTTAGTATTATTTTTTAAGAGAAAAATAAGTATTGCATATTTTTAAAATACAATAGTACAAAGTAAATTATGTAAACAATATGCATAGTATATTTTTTGTTTATTGATTAACATAAATATATTGATGATTACACTTATATCATACTAATGTAAGGCTTACAGAAGAATATATTATGATTAGTAAACATTATGTGATAAATACTAAAATCCAGTACTGAATTTTGGATAATATTTTGTGTAACATCTTTGACTTTGCAAGACGAAATTTTTTTTAATATTTTGAGAAATCCATACTCATTATAAAATTTTGTTTTCTATAGAATGTTTTTCTAAGTATGAATTTTTTTAAAATAAGATAGTTTAATAATATTAAGAATAAAATGCTGTTGCTAATAAAGTAGATAAATATATTTGTAATAAGTTAACCATAATGAGAAACCAAATAGTAACATTTTTTTAAATTTTGTCCTAAATTTAAATAAAGATATAATTGGAATATAAATTATTTTTTATATAACCCGGTAGATCAAACTGTAAAGTAAAAAAGTTAAGGATATCCACTGTAAATAGTGTAAATAAATTGTTTATTGATTTGTTGTTAGTAATAAACTTTGTTAAATTTTGTTATTTCAAAAATTTTGTGTCCGAGTTATTTATTTCTCCACATCGCTGCATGAAAACATGATATATGCATAATAATTGAAACAAATATATAATTTTGCACAAAAGTTAAATAGAGAATTATTTTAAGAATTTTAAATATTTTATTGGTATTCATTTTAATTAAATAATTATAATTTTACATTATTTTATTGGTCATAAATCAGTTATCTCAATAGTATGCTGAATTATATTATATCAGTTGCCACACATCTTTTGTTTATCAGATTATCATATGCTACCACGTATTTATTACATTATTACATGAAGGTAAAAGATTTATAAAATTATTTTATTATTTTATTAGGGTAATAAAAATATAACGAAAAGAAAAGATATCCAGTAGTAATTAAACAATGAAGAATATTATTATTATTATTTATTATTATTAGTTTAAGTGTAGTGGATTATGACATAAAATCCCTTCTCATATTTTACTACCGTATTTTTAAATTAACTTAGAATAAACTTTATGAACCTGAGATTATTTTATTGAGCTAGATTATTAAATAGAAGATTAAGATTTAATTATTTGTTTAATCTTAGTGAGTAGAAGTTATTATAGTCATAAGAATACTATGAGTTTGTTATTTGAAATAGTAATAAAGGGGGGATAGTGATCTTATGCCATTGAGGTAGTATCCTGTGGGATATTGGCTCAATGTAATCTATCTTGTCACCTGTATTTTCACTTCAAGTCTCATGAAAATATTAAATATTTATTTAATTTATTTTATAAACTGAACCTTATTCGTATTATAAATTTGAGCTAGTGAAACATTTTAATTTTAGTTCTGAATATTTCATTTATTAATTATTAACTGAGCTAGAACCCGTTTTATTTTATATCACACACTATTCTGAAGTGAGGATGCATGAGTCGAGGTCAGAATATATATATATATATATATATATATATATATATATATAGGAGCAAACATACTAACAAAATATTGATTTTTTTAAATACTTTATTATACATCATTTTTTAGACTTTTTCTTTTTAAATTGCTTGTTTTTCCTATTAAACTCTATATTTCATAAAATACAAGATGGAAGATGCAACCGTTAATAGTCCAAAAATAATTAAAGGATTGAAAACACTATTGTTTTAAGGTGGGGAAGGAATTTTTAATTAAAGTTTTTACTTAAAATAAAATGTGAATTAAGACTAATGACTGTACTTTTGTTATAAACATTTTTCAAAGCTAATGTCAAATCTATTTCCAATCTGGAAATAGATTTGAATATATTTTTGTAATGTTATCTAACAGTTGCATCTTTCAAAAACAATGGACAAAGAAATATAAAATTTCTATTAAATTAAAGATTACATTTGAGCTGGAGATAAGAAAAGGAAAGCATTCTTCAAATACCTGGCCAGAAGAATAAAATGGCCAGATTTTAAATCACCAACAGATTAACTACTATTGAGAGAACTGTGCAGTTAACTGAATCCAAACTGGTTTGAAATGTATAAATGAAAAGCTCATTGACTTTCTGATCCATGAAGGTCATCTTTCACTGCTGAAATATCCTGCTGCCCTGAAATTATTTAAAAGCCTGACTGGAGAATTGTGAAATGCTAAATGGATGCTTGCTGTCACATAAGAACTACCATGCATGAGCTGGACATTTTAATATGGACTCTTAAAATGGTGCAAGGTAAATTATTTCCAACTGCTACCATTTAATCTAAATCTAGTTTGCATAACTAGTTTCAAACAGGAGTGAACATGAAGTGACAGAAACTCATCAACTCCAATAAATACAAAATATAACTATAAGTAATATTTAAAGATATAAGGGTATGAGGTTAGATAATCTCTGTGAGATCATTGTGAGATCAGCCAGTTAACTCAGAAGAGCAACTAAAAACATAATTATTTATCAACCAGCATTATAATTTAAAAAATAAGTGCAAATAAATACTCAAAAGAAATAACCATTTATCATTATCATCATTGATGGGAATAAATAAATCAGTACAATATATCAACAGACCATCTTGTGGCTGGATTTGAACCATAAAAAATGTAAATCAACAGTCAATTTTATGACTGGATTGGAAATGGGGTCTTCTGTAGACCAGGCTAACTATTGCTTTTGGGACCTTGGGCAATTATTTAAGCTTAATTTAGATGCACCAGCTTAGTTCCCATCCATTAGAATACACAATAATTAGAAATCAAAAAGAATAATGCTAGGACATTAAAACATGCTGATCATCATCAATGCACAGGCCACTTGTACTGGCCAATTATAAATTTAACTTTTAAATAAGACAAATAAAATATAGTGCATGGGCTTTAAAGAGTATTCTCTCTTGCACCAACCAGGATGATGATTTATCATCACTGGATGCCCCAAAAGCACTAAGTACACATCCCCATTTATAAATACATCCTGTGCATGAATCTAGCTCAGAGAACACAAGCTCTATTACTATATGTGACCAACAGATGATGGAATACAATTTTAAAAATTAAATACAAGTTTATTATTAACAAAAAAAGATATTTAAGATCTGATTTTGAATAATATACAATAATAAAAGTCATTATACCTACTGTAATTTACAATATTGCTACAAAATTTAGGTTATCACATTAATTGACAATATTTACCATTTAAAATTCAATTTGTTACAATGATTTACATATATGTGTACACAGATGTGCGATTTTTATTATACAATTAATCTATTTCAATTGATATTCAATAACAACAAAAATGATTAAAATTTACATATATGTGTGTGCATATGTGCTCACACTGAGATTTACATCATATTTTAACTTAACAGCAATAATTATATTTTCATAATTAATTTCTTTGGCGATATGCTTAAATTTTATACCTATACATGTGTATAAAAAAAATATAGATATAATTTAAAATTAGTTTCAGTTTATAAGTTCTCTTTTTTTTTTCTTAAAAAAAGGTACAGTCAATTTTTGACAGGTATTTGTTGATTAATTATCAATGCATTTTAAATTAAATTATTAAATCATCCATTCTTTATTTTATTTTTTTAATATAAATTTTTTTAAAAATACTATCCAAGAAGATTATTGTTCAAAAACGTCTCTTTTGCCTTTAAAATCAGATGGTCAATGAATTATTCTTGACTCTTAATTATATTTCAAGAAAATTACTTGTTTGTATTAACTTTAAGTTATTAATTTATAATTTTGAAAGTCATTTTAAAAAATATTAAGATAAAAAACTCACTGTATATACACCCATCATATTTATCTGTAATTCTCTGTGCATATAGATAAACAGCAGCATAAATATAATTACTTCTTTATTCAGCTGCTGTTCCTCTTGGGCAAGCTGTTTTTTGTCAATCCGGGCAAATGTCATCATCAGGCAAAAGTATATAATTCAGGTATGGTTGTTTTTCCCTTCTGTAGTCAGTTCGACTTATACTTGGATTTTGTAAGCTTCAGGTTAGCAAGCTGTTTTTCCAGAACACTTTTAAGGCTATGAATTACAAAGAATCTTGACCTGTTTCCTCCATGAGCAGCCATGTCCTTGCATTCTTAAATCTTCCTGGCAGTTCTCTTGATAAATATTTTAGCCATCTTTGCAGTTAGCTTTACTATGGCCATTCTCTGCTACAGTTACCAACCCTTCACAAAATATTTTAACCAACTTTATAGCTAGCCCTTCTGCTAACTCTTACAAAACTGCAAGCCAAAAACTAACTGAACTAAATTTTTTTTATCAGTCTTTTATAACCTTGGGTGAGTCATGTGATAAAAACACAGCGGCTGTTTTCAATCTGTCTAATCCATTTAAAAACAAGCTGGAAATTTCTATCAAAGTGTGATTTTCATGTTTTTACTTTAATCTTTGGAATTTGACCAAAGGTGTGATAATCCGTTAGAATTTTTAATCTACAAGGATTTTTAACTACATAGTAGAAATGCAAATAAGCATTAATTAAAAGATATTTTATACAAGTATTAATTTAAAAGATTTTAAAAAATAAATTATGCTTTTTTTTCTTAATTTCAAAATCAGAATTACAAATATTATTTTTCAGACCTTTCCAAAAGTTTAATCCATAACAAAATTTTATTTTAAATCAGAGTTATTATTTATTTACTTCAATGAATGTAGAAGATATCTACCATAATTTTTGTCTGTGTTTATTTCTACTTTTCCTTTATTTTACGTATATATATATATGCACATACACTATATTAATGTGTGTGATGTAACCCAACTGGTTACAATATATATATATATAACTGCATAGCATATTATTTGTCTAAATTATGGTATTCAAACAAAGGTCATTTATTTTTAAAGCAGTAAATTTTAGTTAATGTTGTTAGTGACATTTATCGGTACTGCATTACTGACATTCGGCCTTATCTTCATGATTATATATGTGCTTCTTAATCTGGGGATTGCAACAAGTTTGAACCCATAGATTTCTTTTCAAGCCTTGACCTGAGGATAGTTGACCTTTCCAGGACCACTTATTTCATATAAAAAGGCATCTGGCAGTGATTCCCATATGTCTGGCTTATGCTAGGCCTATCCACTTTCTTTCTAAGAAAGGCCTGCACTTTGGTGACATCCACAGCATGCATTATCCACTTTTCTCTAAGCACTTCCCAAGAAGGGGATCTTAGAATTCGTCTTTCATCTAGAAGCATGACTTTTCCAGTTATTTTTTTGCCATGATGTCAGCACCGTAATCTTTTTTGTATTATTATTTCTTTTGCTTCATGGCCCAGTTTTAATGCTCTAATATTAAAATTGCACTCTGCTTAAATATATATATATATAATGCTGAGTATCACTATTATTAGTTGTATTAATTAAATTTATTTCAATCTTATACAGTCCCACTGTCGTAATGTATTACTGTATTTAAAAGTATTTGCCTACAGGAAAATAAAGCATTCTTTATATATTATACATTGATTACATATTTTGTCATGTAATCAAATATAAGTTTCCAAATGTATTTTATTTATTTTCATGACTGTAATGGTGTGAAAATAGTTTATATTATATTTGTAGTAAATCCCAGAATACTCCCTCAAATCATAATGTTAGTCACCATGTTTCAGAACCGTAAATCAAAGCGTTGCTGGCAATATTATGTAATTTTCTAATAATCGATTAGCATCTTAATATTGGACCCACCACAGATGTGTGTTAATATATCTCTCTTATTTAATTAACAAAAGAGCATATGAGAAATATTAGCGTGAATGACAATATATAATTATCTATCATTTGGTAGATCGTTTGCTCATTCACGCACATACTAATGTATGCAATTAATTTATAAATGTATGTAAATAATTTGTCACTATATTAAACTATATATTTTTTTATTATCTAACTTGTTTGAGTAGTTCAAATTTCTTTTTCTCCACTTCCAAACGTACAGACATGCATATATATATATGAAAAACAAAAAACACAAGTTAAAAACTTGCATACGCTTGTATTTATGACTATAGATGGCGTTATACCAAAAACACCTTCAAGCGTTTGTTTACATAAACGTCAGAGCGAGTATTTCAATATCTCTAACTTAATTTCCACCTTCATATCATGATTTCAAGCTATTTGCTATCGTCAGTAAAGGACAGGATTAAGAAACAAGATCTAAAACACAAACTCTGAGCGTTTAAGAAACAGTTTCTATTCATCTTGCAAGCGTGAATCTTTTAGACACGTAATGTCTTCAAACTCAGCATCGCATGCCAGATAGCTACATGTGTTTGATATCAGTTCAGCATCACCACATAGTAGAAGTCTCTGCAATATATATCATTGCAAGAAAGACCTCAAAGGTACATTTATGAAAAACAAAGGTAATCCAGTATTTACCTTGCTATGACGTAATTAGCCTGAAGGCACACAACTGTAATTATCCGATATTTGCGTCGTCGGAAGAACACATGAACGTTGTCATGGCAACGAAGTGACTGACATGACTAATTCTAGAGATTTGATTTTTTGTTATCTTGCTATGACATCATAAGCCTGAAGGCATACAGCTGTAATTATCCAATCTTTGCGTCGCCGGAAAAACACATGAAACGTTGTCATGGCAACGAAGACGCTGATATGACTAATTCGAGAGATTTGATTTTTTCATCCACGAGATTTTTTTCGACCCGCAAGATTTAAAAGTGGATTTCTTCCTATTTGTTGCATCGTTTTTTTCAGTGCAGCAGTGTTTTTTTCAGTGATTTCATTTTCAGTGTTTTAATAGTTCAGCAATTTTTTTACCATTTTTTTAAAAGAAATCATTACTTTTTCAACAATTGTAAGTAATTTACATGTTATTTCTTCGATGAAATTAAGTGGATGTATTTTATATTTTATTAATTTTCCGGATTTTCTGAAAAAAACTCCCATAAGAAAAGGCACGTGGTTTGAAGGCTCCAGAACATCCTTGGTTTACCATTTTTTAAAAAGAAATCATTACTTTCTCAACAATTGCAAGTAATTTACATGTTATTTCTAAGTGGATGTATTTTATATTTTATTAATTTTCCGGATTTTCTGAAAAAAACTCCCATAAAAAAGGCACGTGGTTTGAAGGCTCCAGAATATCCTTCGTAACAGCTCTCCATTTTATATATTGTTGGTCCAGAGAATTAACGTCTATCCTATTTTGTGCTGACCAGTTAGAAATGGCGGACAAGACTGTGATTGACTGGAACAACTATCTCCGCGAGGTATGTGCATGGAAGCTGTTACATAATGAAAGGCGGAAAATCGGAGGCCCTAACACAATTGTGGAAAAAGACGAAACTCTATGTGGAGGCGTACCTACAAAGATGGTCATTTTGGTGCAATTCTACAACATATAAGCCAATTCAGTCCACCGCAGTAATCGTTATTTGGGTAAGTACGCATTTTGTTGTGATATTCATCTTTTATATTCCTTATAAATTACAGTAGTTTTTATTCGTAGTTATTTCTACTAAAAAAAAATTCATACATTTATATAGTACTTTTAAGATGACTGAATTATGATTAATTATGATTTGTAGACTCACAGTTTTCACTTTATGATGTGTTTTTTTTAAAAAGACAAAATTATTTGAATACTTGCAGAATTATTACTTCTGGACTCGCACTTTACGACACATTTTTTAAAGAAGACAAAATTAATATTTGTAGACTCGCAGTTATTTGTAGATTCGCAGTTTACCTTTACGATAGGTTTTTTTAAATTTATATAGTACTTTTAAGATGACATTAATTTTGTAGTGATATTTATCTTACATTTTCCTATTTTCTATTTTGCGTTTATTTATCTTACATTTTGCTATTTTCTATTTTGCATTTTTTAAAAAAGACAAAATTAATATTTGTAGACTAGCAGTTTTCACTTTATGATAGGTTTTTTTAAGATGACAAAATTATTATTTGAATACTTGCAGAATTATTACTTCTGGACTCGCACTTTATACGTTTTTTAAAAATGACAAAATTAATATTTGTAGACTCACAGTTTTCACTTTATGATAGGTTTTTTTAAGATGACAAAATTATTATTTGAATACTTGCAGAATTATTACTTCTGGATTCGCACTTTATACGTTTTTTAAAAAAGACAAAATTAATATTTGTAGACTCGCAGTTTTCACTTTATGATAAGTTTTTTAAAATTTATATAGTACTTTTAAGATGACTTATTAATTTTGTAGTGATATTTATCTTACATTTTCCTATTTTGTGTCCAATTTTAGTTAATTATTCATGATGCTTATATTACTTTTAACTTTTTCTTTTTTGATGCATATCACTCTATTTTGTGTCCTATTTATTAATATTTTTTTTCAGGATTTGTGGACTCGCAGTTTTTACTTATTAATTTTGTAGTGATATTTATCTTACATTTTCATATTTTGCGTCCAATTTTAGTTAATTATTCATGAAGTATATATTACTTTTAACCGTTTTTTGCCGCATATCACTATTTTGTGTCCTATTTATTAATTTTTTTTTTCAGGATTTGTGGATTCTCAGTTTTTACTTATTAATTTTGTAGTGATATTTATCTTACATCATATTTTGCGTCAAATTTTAGTTAATTATTCATGAAGTATATATTACTTTTAACCGTTTTTTGCCGCATATCACTATTTTGTGTCCTATTTATTAATTTTTTTTTTTCAGGATTTGTGGATTCGCAGTTTTTACTTATTAATTTTGTAGTGATATTTATCTTACATTTTCCTATTTTGCGTCCAATTTTAGTTAATTATTCATGAAGTATATATTACTTTTAACCTTTTTTTTGCCACATATCACTATTTTGTGTCCTATTTATTAATTTTTTTTTTCAGGATTTGTGGATTCGCAGTTTTTACTTATTAATTTTGTAGTGATATTTATCTTACATTTTCATATTTTGCGTCTAATTTTAGTTAATTATTCATGAAGTATATATTACTTTTAACCGTTTTTTGCCGCATATCACTATTTTGTGTCCTATTTATTAATTTCTTTTTTCAGGATTTGTGGACTTGCAGTTTTTACTTATTAATTTTGTAGTGATATTTTCATATTTTGTGTCCAATTTTAGTTAATTATTCATGATGTATATATTATTTTTAATCTTTTTTGCCGCATATAACTCTATTTTGTTCCTATTTATTAATTTTACCTTTTTTTTTTCAGGATGTACACCACCGGCATTATTCTGTACCACGTGCCTTTTTCTCCATTTTGACCTCATGACCCTCTACCACGTGCCTTTCCCCCGCTCTTCGTTTCTATGACGACATTACCCTGAGGGCATCCTATTCTAATCTAGCGATCTTTGACGTAATGTCACCACGTGACATGCTGAAAAATTTTAGCGATTACATGTGTCGCAAATCACTAGGTGACGTTATCTTAAAAATCGGGTGCTTAGAGTAGTATGCCTTCAGGCTAATGACGTCTTAGCAAGGTAAATACTGGACTACCAAAACAAAAAACACAAGTTAAAAACTTGCATACGCTTGTATTTATGACTATAGATGGCGTTATACCAAAAACACCTTCAAGCGTTTGTTTACCTAAACGTAAGTTTTTAACTTGTGTTTTTTGTTTTTCATAAATGTACCTTTGAGGTCTTTCTTGCAATGATATATATTGCAGAGACTTCTACTATGTGGTGATGCTGAACTGATATCAAACACATGTAGCTATCTGGCATGCGATGCTGAGTTTGAAGACATTACGTGTCTAAAAGATTCACGCTTGCAAGCTGAATAGAAACTGTTTCTTAAACGCTCAGAGTTTGTGTTTTAGATCTAGTTTCTTAATCCTGTCCTTCACTGACGATAGCAAATAGCTTGAAATCATGATATGAAGGTGGAAATTAAGTTAGAGATATTGAAATACTCGCTCTGACGTTTATGTAAACAAACGCTTGAAGATGTTTTTGGTATAACGCCATCTATAGTCATATATATATTAGTTAAGTTATAGTTAATAGATGTCTCATTATAAGCTTAACATAAGTGTTACAATTAAAAACATATAAACTACATTTTAAAATTTTAGCAATAAGGAGGCATAATTGTAGACAATTTGAAAGTAGAAATGGCATTAACATTTCCCCCATTTCTTGAAGCGAACTTTTGTATAATATTTCCAATGCAATAGCAGAGGCGTACAAATCAGAAATCTATAGTTATTTATCTTGACATTTTAAACATTGCCACAAGGTGTTTCATTTAGTAGTTTTAATTAAAAATAATGAGTACTATTAAGTGGCCCAATTCAAATATTGTATGATCCAGATAGATGACTATATAGATTTACATTAACTAAATGGATACTTTGCTTTCAATTTCATAAATATATAATGAGGCCTTATAACCTAGGAAGCAAACTGAAATCATGTCAAAAGGGAATTAAGCAAATGTTTAATACACCTTTCTCGGATGTCATTTATATCTAAATTTTAGCAAGCAAAATAAATGAAAGAATGAATAAAATCCATAAGCATAATTTAAAATGATTTATAATATATCTCAATTCATTATTTTAAATGATACTATGAGAAATTTAGATGTTTGTTTTGTTGCGACTAAAAATTTACATGTCCACATGAGAAATGGAAATTTGAATTAATGTAGTAAGAATAAGAAAAACAAATATGATCACATGTAACCTATATATCCGATATGTTAAAGTTTGATTCTTTTATTTAAAACTTAGAAACTTAAATTAGAGAATAACCATATGGTAAAATATTACAATCGTATGATAATTTCTCAATGAGGGATGTAAAATATGGTAATTTAATATAGCAAACAATGAATTGGAATAATCTATCCACTTCTATGTCAATGATTTTGAGATCAAAGAAAGCGGAACTGATGATGGAGAAAAAATGATACTTGCATAAACGATGGATAGAGAGTTATTTTGAGATTGTCTTTTTGATTTTCAATCTGTCTGTGAGTTATTTTATAGTATTATAATTTTATTTAGTAATTAGCAGTATTTATTTAATTTAATTCAGTCTTTAAATCTAACATAGAAAATTAAATCCACTACAAAGTGTAATTATCCAAAAGCAGAGGAAAGATAAAGAAATCATAAAAAGTCATCCAAAAACAATCATTTAAAATAATCAAAAGTAACTCAATTGAAAAATTTAAAAATATTTTTAAAAAAATAGGAAAAAAAACATATTTCTATATAATCTATAATTTTAAAAACGTTCAAAAAATAGATCACATATAAAAATATTGAAATTAACTTTCTGTGGTGGTTTATGTAAAAATGAACGAATATTGTTTAAATGTTGAAAGTTATTTGGAGAACTATACAAATGAATTTATAGATCACAGTAATATTTGTATAAATACATACACAATCTGGATAAATAGTATTATGAAAAGGGAACTTTCAATTATGATTAACAGCATCGAGTTGGATTATAAATACAGTTTTAAAGGGCATTTTTATGAATCGGTAAGATAATTATTAACTATAATTACAAATCATTTAGATTACTATTTATTTTTTTAATTACAATTGGTTTGTAACCAGGGTTTTACCCCATGAATAATCATATAAGCAATTTAAACCAAGGTTTAATTACTTTATGACATTTTGTGTAATCTACGACTGAATGTATTAGAATAATTTTGCAGGGATATTTTATAATTGTTTACATACGATCCTTCTTTGCTGAATAACATATTTTCAAAAAATAAAAGGACAAAAACACAGTCTGACAAAATATTATATTATTCTAACCACATGAGGATCAGAATTATTTTTAAAAATTGCCTCTAATTTACCCTCCTCCCTCACCTTCATGTTCAAATGTAGTGAAGATAATAGAACATTTCCAAACAATTTTATACAAAAATAAATCATCATAGAATTTCAAGTCTCTAGACTTGATTTATATTCTGTAATAGTCGACTAATGTTGTGGTAGGATGTTCATCTCTGAAGATCATATATCGTGGATTGTGGCCACACCTCACAACACTTCAGTGTTCACACTTCTTACAAACTTCTGAATTGTTTATATTATAAGATATATACTTAAATACTGTACTCAAATTTTAATGGCATTAGATTTTGTAATCACTGATTTTCAAACCAAACGGTTCTTTTTTAGCTATTATTCCTTCTAAGCAGGATTAAGTAACATCATAAAGACAGCACATAGTTAGTCTTAAAAAGTATGCCAACAGAAAGTTTCTGCGGGATAAGTTTATTTTACTTGTTTACAGAAACGTCTTTATTTAAGTTTAATTAGAATTTTGTAATATTTTAATTGAGTTTCTTTACTACATATTGCTATGTATGATAGTTATATACACATAACCAGTCACACTGGAATAAAAATAACACAAATTCAACTTTATTAGTTACTTATTTATTCATTTATTTATTTATTTATTAACAAGAGTGAAGAATATATATATAAAAATTATTTTATACTCCGAATAATAATAAAGTGCAGAACAAATCGTTGAATACACACATTACTCGACATAGAGTATATCTTTCTTTCTAAGAAAGTGTAACAATATTAACGCATTTTTGTTTTACTGAGGTCAGCACAATTTAGAAATTAACAGTTTTTCTTGTCGTTATTCGTTGTCTGCTATGGTTACAGCTTCACTGGAGAAGATTTCTATTTTCTCTCTCTACTGCTGCGTCTTTACTCTACTTTTTTCCTTTTATAGATGGAAATGAGTCTATATGCAGTGCGTGCAATTCTAGAGTTCAACTTTACTGGAACTAGTACGTTGCCACGAATATCAACTTTATTTCCACTTATTATCAGTTACAATCTCATCTGTCTTTTTTAATACAACTTAATGTTTATGAATTTCAGTAATCAGCTTCCAAATTTTGTATTACATTAAGGACAGACCTGCACCGCTATCAATTTTCATTGTTACCCATTTATTGCAGACATATGCTCCAACATATATATGATCAGTTGTTTTGTTATTTACAGTCTTTATTAGTCTTTTTTGGGTTCTGCTCCTCTCTCAAATTTTTAATCCGATTTTTTAAATGCTTCTTGATCGTTAAAATGTCAAATGATAGCTAAGTGATCTCTACTGTCACAAATTCTGCATATTTATTCCTTATCCTTATAGTTCATTTTTCCATATCCGGCTTCCCCACAACAATAACACATTTGTGGTTTTCTCTTAGTACATCGGAGACTCGAATAGCTCCTTTAAGTTTTTTTTGGTGAACAAAATCTTTGGCAAAGGCTGACATACAGTAAATTCCTAAGCATACTCAATAGAGTTTCCTGACCTTCGAACGTCTCTGTGGTCACTTTGTAGGTTAACGACTTGATCACTTAATAGCATTTTCATGGAATTATCAGCGGGTATACCATACAAAACTGTTCCAGCAGCGAATCATTTATATCAGTACCAAAATCACAATCTCTGGGCAGTTTACATAGAGATAAATTCTAATCAACATATTTATCTTATGACAACAGTTTTCTACTGATATTCTAGGCCGCGCTACTCATATTGGAAGTTTGTGGCAAAAATAAGTGCCAGTTTCTTTGAAGATTTTAAAAACAAGCAAAAATTATTCAGAGAATAAAAGATTGACTATTGGCTAGAAATACAGTTAAAAAGAATCCTGAAAATGGCTAACAACATAACTTACCCACAATAAAGATTAAAATTCTTCTAGTCTAATTTCTCTTTGTCTCAATGAAAGTACGAACATAAATGGATCAGCTCGTTTGCCTGTGTGGGGAATAATATAAAAAAATTGATTAGTTTAATCTCATTAGAAACAACAGCAAACGTAATAGATATTTGCACCGCAGTTTCAGAGACACTCCCTGAAAAAGAAATAGATGTTGCCAAAATTGTATCAGTAACTACAGGTCGTGCTGGACGTATGACTGGAAAAGCAAATGGTATTCTCAATTTATTTCCCAATAGTATTGGACATTCAAATATTTATTGCATTATGCATCAGCAGATTTTATGAATGAATGCCAGTTTTAAGCCAGTGGACAATGTTATGATCGTTGTGACCAAGTTAGTCAATTTTATACCTAGACATTGAGTGAAGAAAACTTAGAATACAGTGGTTTTCATATGTATAACCATGTCTGATGATTAAATTGAGGGAAAGTTCTTCAAAAATCCGTTAATTGTTTACATGAAATTAGATTGTTTTACTTAAAGATAAAATCATTGATAAACAATGAATTAATGAATTTAAATGGCTTTCCAAATTAATGTGATTTTACTGATACGTGTTCACATCTAAATAAATTAAATGTGAAACTTTGCATTGTTGTCATGTTTGGTCTGATCAATCGATTTGGAGTTAAATTAAAAATTTTCAACTGAGATGTTATTTCTTACACCATCAAATATTTCCCAAATATAAAAAAGTTCGTCACTGATTTAGAATCTCATATAAAGCCAGATCAAGTAAAATTGATGCAAGACTTTTGTGCTGTTATTCAATCGATAATTGATGATTTTTCTTTAAAATTTATACAGTTTCAGAAACGTCAAAATTTATTTTATACCAGACAAAATATCAATGGATAATCACAAGTAAGAAAATTTGAAGTGGGTATATTTGGAAGATATGGAAATGCCATCAATTTATTTTCAAAACAAAAATTTGTTGATTTGAGGAATGAGAAACAATGGGCAATGATCAATTATTGGACATGTATAAAAAGAATGCTGAAAAGAAACTATTGACTGCCTGGAATGCTATTCCTGAAACATTTAATTATTTAAAAAAATTAGCGACCGCTATATTTGCAATTTTCTTTTCTACATATCCATGTGAATCATTGTTCTCAGAAACGAATTTAATTAAAGATAGTTCGAAATATAGAATGAAAAATGAATCCAGTTCTGTATGTACATTATTAAAAGTGACAAAATATCAATCAGATGTAAAACATTTGGCATCCAATGTACAACGACAAAAACGTCATTAAATAATATCTATGTTGATTTTATTTGTTTATTTCCAAAATTTTGTTTTATTTACTATTAATTTTTTACTATTAAATTGTATTCAAATTATGCTCTTATAAATAAATATCGTTCGTTGTATTTAGCCTTTTTAGAAATTTTGTTTATTACTATTATTTTGTTTTATAATCTTTTAAAAAGGTGCAATAATTAAGTTATTTATGTTTTGAGTTAATAATTGTATTGCACATCAATCATACAATAAATATTTGACACCTTTATGTAAAAAGGTTCGCCAAAACTTTATATGCATCAACCTTTTACTAATCATCCAATCCTTAATAGTGTACCGCTCGAAAATGTATGTCCATCCAACAAGATTTAGAATCTAAGCAAAAGCACCTCGAATCCAATCATGGCCGAGATACACAAATCAGGAGCAATCATGAATTCTAATCTGTTTGCCCATTCCCCGAATCTATAAAGTTACGGACACCTTAGGTGATACTACATGTTATATCCGCACTTACGACTGTGCGGCTATCCAATAACGTTCGCTAATGTTCAATTCCCACGCTGTTTTTTTTGCCACTAATGCTCTGCTGCGTATGCTCTCCAAAGAAGGGCCTGCAACGAATGCGCTGAATATACTCTGTATTCTCTGCACTGGGTGCTGTCCAAACGAATGGTCTGTAAGCGGATGCTTTCCAACGAATTGGTCTGCAACGAATGCTCTCCAACGAATTGGTCTGCAACGAATGCTCTCCGACGAAGGCTCTGAATATCTCCGCTGTGGTCTCCCTCAGCTATAACTGTGAACTACATTTCCACTGGTTGCTGGTCATTAACCGCAAGCACTAACGCGAGATATCTCTGCTGGTGTTAAACAGACGTCTATTCAAATACTGCCTATTCAATACTGCTCTGCTTAGATGTTACACAGTCCTCTTATCGCTCTCTGATAACTGCAACAATCAATCAATACACCGTCCAATAAGGCAACGTCTCTTATCCAGAAATATTTGTAATCAGGAAATATTTCTTGGAATTGTCGATCGTCATTACGTCAATGTACTAATTAAATTCCTCACTTATCAGAGCGCGATTTAAAAACAACCTCTCTAATAAATTCTAATTTTTTCTGGAGTGCACAAAAATGTCTGATATTTTTACAAACACTACACTACATAAATTTGATTATTTTTCCGGGCTGGTGTTACAACGTTATGCATGAGAACTCAGCTGGTAATGATGATGATAAGATATTGAATGAACCTGAGATATAAGTTAAAAATATACATATTCAATAATTTTATTTAAGCGTTTTTTTTATTTTTGAAAAATCACATATAGCATCTAAACAGTTTTGGTAAGTAAATAAAAAAAACCTGTAGATTTAAAATTAACATTTTTGAATGAATGAATGATAATAGTATGTATACTGAATTCTACCATTTGATGACTCTGTTTTTCACGCAATTCTCATCAATATACAGATTTACAGGCCATATATTTGTTTACATAATATTAATGTAAAAGATTTACATAATATTAAGGGAAAAATTAAGGAAGCTTATTTCACCATCAGCGATGCCAAATCAATAAACAGAAGAGACACTTGTTTTGCCATTTCCAAAAAATGGTAGTTAGGAAGCAATTTGCATACATTTACCATATAACATTAATATTCTGAAAAGATTATGAAAATGGAGCAATAACGGCTCTGGAAACAGTAAGTCTGCAAATTAGAATATATAAAAAAAGCTTACAAATTATTATATAAAAAAATTTCACCTTAACGCATCAGTGTATTTTTAATTACTGTAAAGCAAATATTTTTTCTTCGCCCGGTTTTAATTTTTTGTTTCATTTTTTTTAATAAACAAACACTTCGTTTAAATTATCAACTAACGGTCTGTCGTTTTTTTACATAATATTACGATAACATTTTTTGTTTTTTTAAAGTTCTTTACATAAAAGAGATGGATATTTTTCCCCAAACACTTTTGTTTTTAGATGATGGAGGGGGATTAGTTTACTTTTAAATTATCTTCTTTGTTTTGGATGTTTTTATTTTTAAAGACTTAAAAACAATTCGATACTTTTGAACAAACCGACACTTGCTTTTTACAGGGTGGAGGGGAAGGGGTTGTTTTGAGTTGTAATTGGCGTCTTAATAACGAGGCCTTTTTTTTTCGAATATTTATTTATGCTACAGGAACCTTTATATGATAGCAAAAAGTTCTTAATTAATTTTTTGGTCTTTTTAAAAAAGACATAAACAGTTCGTTTTTATAGAACACTTTTTTAAAAGGCGAGTGGAGTGGTAGGGAAGGTTTGTTTTGATTTTTAATTGTCGACTTCTTTTTTGATTTCCTTTTTGAACATTTATGTTACCGCACAGTTGTTTATTATTATTATTTGGCCTTTTGAAGAAACTCTTAAACACTTTTTTTTAAAATAAAATATTACCTACCTACTTTAGAATCAAGTAACAACAAAAACAACAACAACAACAGTATTCCATGAAATAATTTATTGAATCAAAACTAAACAAAACAGTGGACAAGTTGTGTCCAAAACAAGTAAAAAAACAACATTTTGGGGGGCATAAAAAATACAGCAGCCAAAAATAGCATGCAAATAAAATAACAGTGGAACAAAAAAAACAGTCATTTCATTAACTTCTGTGACCGACAATTCACTCATCTTCAACCAATTTTGACAATTTGCAGATGACATTTTACTATTCTTTCAAGGATTAGATTTGTGTGTGAAATCGGGAAAAACTCTGCTGAAAACAATAACTTTTCTGTGTAGTTCAAAACCGTATGGAAGCTTGTGTGATGACATGACACTTCTTAATATGTAATACTAAAATGCACTACATTTTCTAAAAAATTTCAGACAATGAATTTTTGGAGAGGTTTGCCTCTTTCGAATACAGCCACCATCAAATAAGACCATAGCAAGAGTTCAATAGTGCTCACTTGAGCAATACTGTCACAATGCAATGGGTGTAATATTTCATTATGTAATCATAGAATACATCACTCTCAGGTGACCTGTTATGACTCAAACAATACATACTGTAGTGTCAGCCATAAGTTAAGGCTGCTAAAATGGTGCATTGATGTGTGTTGTGCGAAAAGTGCTGACAAGTGGTGGGGTTCAGTATACATATTATTACTGAAAGATTTTAATATTAAGAAGTTATTAATTAGTCAGGATCATTTCTCTGCTAGTAATAATTTAATGGATGCTGAGGGATACTTACTGATACTTTGGAGAGCCAATAAAAGAATTATTGAATAGAAATGATAAGGAAGAAATGGATAAAAAGGTCCAGAAGATGGTAGACAAGGTTACAGATGGAGTAGAGAAAGTAGATTATGAGACAGTGTTGATAGGAGATTCACTAATAAGAGAATGTGGGGATATAATTGCAAGGGAAAATAAAAGCAGGTATGTTAGAGTATGTATGCCTGAAGCAAAAATTAGGGATGTGACAGATAAAGTAAGAAAGCTAGGTAGTAGAGATGTATATGTTATGGTAGGAACTAATAATTTGTTAGAGCCTTCAGAGAGAGTAATGGATGAGTATGTAGAATTGATTAGAAATTCGATGAAGATTAAAGGAAGAGTAGGAGTAGTTGGAGTATTACCAAGATTTGATAAGAAGTATTTGCTAGATAAAGCATGTTCTTTAAATGAGAGAGTGAAAAAATTGTGTGAGAGAAATAATGTTGTGTTTGTTGATGTATGGGATTGGTTTATTGGAAAGAGGGAGTTATTTAGTAAAGATGGATTGCACTTAGGAAAACAAGGAAGTGATGTTTTAGGGAGTTTGATATTTAAAGAATATAATTCGGGAAACTTTGAAAGGGGGGTGGGCTTTTAAATTGTAATATTATCAGAAACAAGACGAATGGAGGGAATATAAGAAATAAGCAAAAGATGGTTGATTTAGATATAAGTGTAGATGTGGAGAGGGAATGGTTTTGTAAGATTAATGGTAAGAAAGTTTGTTATAAATGTAATGGAGATAAATAATCAAAAGAATTTATAAAAGAATAGTTAGGAAAGAAAAAATTATTAAAATTGGGTTTTTGAATATGCAAGGTGGTAGGAGACAAGAAAAGTGACTGGAATTAAATAAAGCAATTGAAAATGAAGAGCTGGAGGTATTAGCAGTAGTGTAAACTCATCTAAGAGAAGAAGAACCTATTTTGGAAGAGGTGGCATGGCAGGGTATAAACAGAAAAGAAAAAAGGGGTGATTGTATAGGTGTTATGTCGAGGAAATAGTTAAATATTGTTAAATGTCAAGAGCATTTGTGGTTTGAAATAAGGTTGGGTAGACAAGAATGGATGGTGGCTGTAGTGTATATAGCTACTGGAGATAGTCAAACTGTAATGGAGTGGAACAGTAGTATATATGAATGCCTAGTTAAGAATATACAAATTTTTACAGAAAAGGGGAAGAGAATAATGGTTATAGGGGATATGAATGGACATATTGAAGAAATTGATAATGTAGATAATAAGAATGGTCAGTTTTTGAAGGAATTTTGTCAAAGAGTAAATTTGAGCATTGGGAATTTATCAAATATGTATGAGGGACAATTCACATGGTCTAGGAATAATGTATTTCACACAATAGATTATGTATTGGTAGAGAAAGAGGGAATTAATAAAATACGGAAAATTAAGGTGTTTGATAATGAAGAGAGAGTATGTAATAGTGATAATAATTTTTTTGTAATAGAAATGGTTAGTAATGTGATGGAGGATAGAAATAAAAGTAGAAATAATAGTGAAAGATGTGGATGGAGAGTGAATGATAAGAATAAGTTGGAAGAATATAAAATAAAAGTTGAAGAAACCATGGAGCAGTTGGATGGTGATGAATATAAGGACTGGTGTGGTGAAATAGAAAAAGTGGCAAATAGGGTTTTAGTTGAGAATATGCAGAAGAATAAAAATAACAAAAAATGAGAGTTAGTAAAAGTGTAAAAGAGAGGAAAGAAGCATGCAGAGAATATAAGTGTGCTATTAAGAACAAAGAAAGTGAAAATGATATTAATGCTAAATGGGGAAAGTACTTAGAAAAGAAGAAGTTGGCTAAAATGGATAATTATAGAGAGAAAATGAAGTTAAATAGTAAATTGTTGGAGGATATTAATAAAAGTGGAAGAGATGGGAGTAAAAAAAATTGGAATTACATTAAAAGGAGCAATGTAGGGGAAAGAGAGATAGTATTAATAGATGATGAGGGAATAGAAATGTAGCTCTAAAGAAGAAATAGAGAGAATATTAAATAGATATGTAATGGATATGGAAAGGATGTTAGATGTGAAGAAAGTAGTGATAGAAAAAATGAAAGCAGTTAGTAATGGGAATATTAGGTTCACAAAAATTGAATTGAATGAGGCAGGGAATAGATTGAAAAGTGGAAAGGCGAGAGGTTTAGATGGATGGGCAGCAGAGATGGTAATGAATTTAGGGCATAGAGCAAAAGCAAAGTTATCATGTTTTAATAAAATGGCATAGAAGACAGTTTTTCCGGTAAGTTGGAGTAATACAAGAAAACGATTTTTATTTAAAGGAAAGGGTAAGGATCATAGAAAGTTAAGTAATTATAGACTAATAGTGGTAACATCAGTTTTATATAAAGTTTTCTCATATATGGAAGCTGGAGGAGTTGTAAAATGGATGGAAAAAATAGAGTAGTGGGAGAAATGCAAGGAGGTTTTAGGTCAGATAGGCATATAGGAGATAGTTTGTTTGTAGTTACACAACTTATGGAGATGAGTAGATATTCAGGTAGATCATTATATATGAGTTTTTTTAGATATATAGAAAGCATATGATAGAGTAAATAGAAATAGATTATGGGTAAGATTAGCCAATTTGGGAATGGATGAAGCTTTAGTAAATATTATTAAGAAATTATATGAAAATAATTATTATACTTACCTGTTAGGGGATATAGAATCAGTTAAAGTTAAAAATGGGGTGGGATTAAGGCAAGCATGCCCTATGTCACCTATTTTGTTTTTGTTGTTTTTGAGTGAAATGGAGAAAGCAATAGAAAGACTAGGAAAAGGGGTATAGATACCATTAATAGGTGGCAAGGGAGTATATATTTTGTCTGGGTTTTTTTTGCAGATGATATCTTTTTGTGTGCAGAAAGAAGAGAAGATATGGAAATTATGTTGAGGACATGTGCAAGGGTGGGTAAAAAAATGGGGATTAAATTTAGTGAAGAAAAATCAAATATAATGATGGTTAATACTGGGGAAAAAGAAGATGTAGAATTTTTATTGGGGGATATAAAGTTAAGTGTGGTGGATAGATATAGGTATTTGGGAATCATCTTATGTAATCAGCAAAATTGCTTGGATGAATGGGAGAAAAAATTGGTAAATGAAGCAAAGAAAAGAAATGGGTTGGTAAAGAAACTAACAGTATTTTCATATAATAAATATGATGTAGCTAGAATAGTATGGAATGGAGTTGCAGTAGCAGGGTTACCATATGGTAATGATGCATTATATGTTAGTAAAAGGGTTTTAGATTATTTAAAGAAAGTACAAAGGGAAGTAGGAAGACATGCATTAGATGCAGAGATGTGGACAGCATAGGAGGCAATTGAAGGAGAAATGGTATGGTCAAGTTTTTATATGAAAGATGCAAAAAGTAAAATGAAAATGTGTGGTAGGTTGCAGTTTATGGATAGTAAAAAAATAGCAAAAATAGTGCTCAATTGAGTTATGAGTAAAGGTCAGGTAACAACATGGGTGAAAAAGATTTGGATAAAGAATTTATGTCAGTATACTTGTATAAAAGGTTGGATGATTGTGTTAAGAGGATTGTTGAGTGTTATAGTGGTAAAAAATGGGATAAAAGAATAGAAACATTAATAAAAAATAGGGAGTTGGAGAGATGGAGAACTAGTATGGAGGGTAAGAAGAGTTTAAATATATATAGAAGTAAACAGAATATTGGATGTGAGTTAATTTATAATAATAGTAAGGAAAGTAGTTTATTATTTAAGGCTTGAATGGGATCTTTAGCAACAAGAGAATATACATGTAAATGAAAAACCATGGATAATTTAGTGTGAAATTGTGTATGGAAGGTATAGAAAATATTAGACATCTCTTGATTGAATGTAAATGCTTGAAAGCAGAAAGGGTACAGATAATGAAGTTATGGTAGAATAGACATGAACAAAGTGATTATACAGAAAGTGCGTTATTAGTTTTTATGTTGGGTTTGTGAAGAAATAAGGGGTATTTAGATATAAAGGCCATAGAGTTGACAAAGATTATGTTGTGGAAATGGGATGGGACAGAATATGGAAAGACTTAAGAGTGGAGAATGGAGAATAAAATTGCTAACAGGTTTATATGGGCATAATTGCTGATATATTCTTGACTTCATTTAAGGAGAAGCCAAATACATCCCATCACATCACATATCAAGTGATAAATGGAACAACTGGCTGGAATATGGTAGTTTACAAATAAAAACAAAATTAAGTATTGTGTGTTACATAAACGAAATTAAATCAAAATAAAATGTGTACTACATTGCCAGATTGCTATAAAAAATTAGAAATTTTATACTCTTAAGTTGTAATGTTTGAGACTGGCTTATTTATATGGAAATTTAAGTAGAGAAGAAGGTGGATCCATCTTTTTCTTGTAAAATCTTTGCCTTGTGTTATAACTTGAGAGCTCCTTGTGCAGTCATTATAACATCTGATCGGATGTCGTGTAAGCATTTTTAAAGTGCATCTGACAAAGATTTCAGGTTTCCCATAATTATTAAACAAATAAACAAAAAGAACAAAAATATAAATTTACTTATAATTTTTTTGTTTTTGAAAAAGTTACAAATAAACAAGAAAAAAATATGAAATGAGTTGTACTAACTAATTTTAAAAAAAGTTTATGCTGGAATGTTGAACTTCTATGATATAAAAGTGAAATATTTGGTATATTTTTACATTCTAGATGAGTTTCAAAAATTGATATGTAGAGCTTTCTTGCTACATTTGAAGGGGAAAATAAGAATGAACAATTTTTTCTTGACCAAAGTAAGTGAAAATAATAATTTTTCATGTGTGTGTGAACATATGGCATTTAAAGTCACAAATGGATTCTTATGCTTATTTAGGAACCTAAAGATAAATAAATAATTGGACTCATGGGTAGTTTTGTTGAAAACAAATATAATTAAAATAATCACTTTAGGTGTGCTTTCCAAAATAATATTACAGGCAGTTTCAAACAACATTAGACAATTTTAATGAAGAATAGATTTGAAAGAATAATAATTCCTTGACCTTGAAAGCAGTGATAATAAGAAAAAAATAAAACGCTATCTCTCAATCGTATATGATTTCAAATTTTCATTATAACTTTTTATTTTTTTTTAAATTACTTTGACCAACTCATTTGATATTTTTTCTATTTATTTAATTGTGTTGTGTAACTAAATTCACATTCTTTTTCTTCTTAGTTTATTTGTAACTTTAATTTAAAAAATTGCAAATGAATTCTTGTTCTTTTTGTTTGTTTAATTAAATTTCTAAATTCCTTAGCTATCTATCAAATGTAGTATTATATCTCAAAAACCTACACATATTTTATTTTATTTCATTTTGTTTACATAAAACTCATACCTTTTTCTAAATTTTCATTTGTAAACAAAAAAAAACATGTTCCAAGTAGTTACCATATTTATTATGTGTTAAAATAGGCAAAACTCACTATTGATTTATGATGTGGTATGTTTTGATGTGATGCACTGTGATTTTTCCTTATACAGTCAGGAAATTCTCAGCCACGATGCTCAGAGAAACCTGTTATCCACTTTACTTTAATCTTCCATTCCCACACTAAACTTTCCCTTAATCTGCTCCATTCCATTTCAACAACATAATTTTTGTCAACTCCATAGCCTTTACATCTAAATCCCCCATATCTTTTCCCAAATCCAGGGTAAAAACCAATAACTCACTTTCTGTATAATCACTTTGTTTAAATTTATTTTTCCACAACTTTATTATTTCTACCTTTCTGCTTCCAGACATTTACATTCAGTTAACAAATGCCTAAGATTTTCTATGTTTTCTTTACACAACTTGCAGAGTAAATCACCCACATTTTTCAATTTACATGTATATTTTCTTATTGGTAAAGATCCCATTCAAGCCTTAAACAACAAATTCCTTTCCTTGCTATTATCATAAATTAATTCATGTCCAATATTTCATTTATTTCTATGTATATTTAAACTTTTTTTACTCTCCATATGAGTTCTGTATCTCTTCAACTCCCTATTATTTATTAATGCATATATTATTCTAATTTCTTATCACTATAATACTCAACAATTCTTCTAACAGAATTGTCCCACCTTCTGTATACATACATATACTGACATATGATGAGATAAGATACGTTGTGACCTCTCATTTTTCAGAGGGAACAATCTCTTAGCTACCACCCCCAAAGAAGCCTGTTAGCCACTGGACCTGCACTTTCCATTCTCTGCCCTGCTTTATTCCCATATTTTTCTCTATCCTGCTACATTTTTTTGCCATAATTTTTGACAACTTCATGGACTTTATATCGAAATATTCCTTATCTTTTTTTAAACCCAGAATAAAAACAAAAACTTACATTCTGTGTAATTACTTTGGTTTTATATTTTTTCTCCCACAACTTTAGTGTTTGTATTCTTTTTGGTTGCAGGGATTTACATTCAATTAGCAAACACTAATATTTTCTATGTATGCCTTACAGAACTTGCAGCCTAAATCACCTATATTTTTTTCTTTTATGTGTATATCCCCTGGTTGCTAAAATCCTGTTTCAGCCTTAAACAGTAAAGTACGTTTATTGCTACCATCATAAATTAACTCCCACTATTAGTTTACTTCTTTGTATATTTAAACTCTGTTCCTTGTCCATACTAGGTCTCCACCTCTCCAACTCCCTATTATTTATTAATGCATTTACACTTATATCACATTTCTTTCCAGCATAAACACAATTCTCTTAAACAATCATCACACTGTATTTATAGGTATACAGATATATTTTTTTTACACAATTCTTCAGCATATTGTATTATCTCTCTTACCCATCTTGTTGCCTGCTCGTTAATTCATAATCCAATTAAATACTATTTTAGCTATTTTCTTATTATCTATAAACTGCAACCAACTGAACAGTTTAATTTTGCTTTTTGCATCTCTCATATAAAAACGTAACCATTCTATTACTCTTTGACTTGCCTCCATTGATATACACACATCTGTATCTAATGCATCTCTTCCTACTTCTCTTTGTATATTTTCTAAGTAACTTAAAATGCCTTTATTAACACATAATGCATTGTTGCCGTATGTTAACCCTGCTACTGCTACTCCTGTCCATATAATTCTAGATACATCATAATTATTATATAAAAACACTGTTAATTTCTTTATCATTCCCTTTTCTTTTCCTTGCTTCATTTATCAATTTTTTCACTTACCCATCCAAACATTTTCTCTGAGTACATAAGATGATTCCTAAATAATTATACCTATTTACCACATTTCTCTTTATATTCACCAATTAAAATTATTTGGCTTCTCTTTCTCCAGTACTAATCATCATTACTTTTGGTTTTCCTTCACAAAATTTAATCTCTATCTCTTGACCAGATTAATTTCCATATCTTCTTTTGTGTCTGTGCACAAGAAGACATAATCCACAAATAAAAGACCTGGTAATGTATATACTCCATTGCCACCTATTAATGGTTTCTCTATTCCTCTTCCTAGTTCTTCTATGGCTCTCTCCATTACTTTTGAATACAACAAAAACAAAATAAGGGACATAGGGCATCCTCACCTTAGTCTCATCCCATTTTAACTTTAACTATTTCTATATTTCTTAATTGATATGTATAGTAATTATTTTCATACATTTTCTCAAATTGATTAAACTCCCTTATAATCTATTTCCATTTATTCTATCATATTTCTTCTTTATATCTATAAAAACCCTATATAACTGTACTCCTCTATGTATACTCATATCCATAAGTTGGGTAACTACAAATAAATTATTTCCTATACCCCTATACAATGAAAAATCTCCCAGTGGCTCCCTCAAGTGTTAATTGTTCCTCTGCACTTACTAAATGATTACATTCTTCTATTTATTTTAAAAATTACATTGTTGAAATTTTTTACAAAATTATAGATCACTACTATTATTATTTTTTCAGATGTCCCATCTATTCTTCAAGCAAAATGAGGAGAAAATGTTCAAATACAAGCCGCATATTGTTATAGCAATGCAGACACTAGACATGGAGAGACGAGTTTTTTGAGTAAAAATGTAAAATTTATTAACATTATAATTATATAATATATATATTATATTTCAAAAAACAAAACACCTGTAAAATTGTTTGCCACCGCGATAAAATATTTAAATAGTTAAATACTCAGAGTTGAAAAACAAAATAACACCAACAAATGTGAAAGACAAATATAAAAACTTTGTATATATCTATTTAGTTTTTACAATATTTTGTATTTTGATAATTGCAACTTTTATATTACAGAGTTTAAAAAACATATATATAAATATGTGCTCTCTTACCGTATACAGTATAATTAAATTAATATTATGAAAATGTTTTTTCTTGACTTTGGAATAGCCAGTGTGAAATAGATCAAATTCTTTTTATTTTTAAATCATGTTTTTTGTTAATCAATTTTGTTTGATATTTGTAGTATTTTTTTTAACAAATAAATTTTATTTAATATTCTACTTTTTATTAGGTTGAGGGTAGATGTCCCAGGTTATTCCGGATTGGTCATTTGAGAATCATGTGATAACTGTAAAAGCAAAAAATATCGCCGTGATTCCTGAATTACAGAAGAAAAGATCACAAATCTAAACCCCATATGTCAACTATGCGGAAAAGATAAGGAAACGTTTGCCCATCTAATTAGATCATGCACAGGCCTAAACACATAAAAAAAGCATTTATGAAAGGACAAAAATAGATTACTACACAATTACCTCCCTGAAGAGTAGTATCCAAACCAAACTTTTTGCCATTGTAAGACTGTCACTTTTCCTCACAATGGCCTTATGGCTGATGAGATGCCACAAAATCTTCCACTTCCCTCAACAAAATGAGACACAATTTGTTCTAAACACATTAAAAAACTAAAGAAAAGAGATGAAGTCGTGGCCTCACCAAACCGACACAATGACACCAGGATCTTATTCGATATCTAAATAATCCCATAAAGCAAGAATAAAACAGAAGGACCATTAATAGTTCAACAAACTAATACACACTTATTAAAACTGTTTAAACAAATTATACATTAGTTTCAATGTCAATCCTTTACACATAAATAATATCATGTATCACAACATCTTTCAACTACTTGTATAACATTAACCTGAATAAATATTTTGAAAAGATATTATTTTATGTGGCTTTTCACTGCAGGTGAGGAGCGTCACAATTTTATGTTTTACCTTTACATTTTTTTAAAAATAAATGTTTGATTTTTCACATATTATAAGTTTATTTAAATAAGAATATAGAAAAAAAGGCTCTTTTGAAACAAAAAAAAATCATCATAATGCATGCTTGTTTTGACCGAAAGGAAGCTGAAAACTAGTGCCACCTAGTGGTATTACACACATTTAATTGAACAAATTTAATTTTTCATGGAATTGTATATTGATATTTTTAATTATATTTATATGCTATATCTTTAAAAGCTACTCAGTAAAGAGAAAGTAATAATAATAAAGAGATATATTTGTAATATTTCAGAAAAAAATTTTTAATGCCATTTAATGACAGTTCATGTAAATATATTCTTAAGCATAGCTTGCTAGTAAAGGAATTCATATAATTACAAAATTAACATTATAACAAATAAAAAACATAATGAAGTGAGTTAATTTATTATGATTTTTTTAAAATTAGATTTGTCTGAAATTTTGCAATAAATTCTGGGATTTTCTCCGAACTTATTATAATTTCAAAACATCTTACTTATAGAAAAAGTTGTATTTTAAATGAACTTTTTCCAGAATATTTATAGAAAAAAAGCAGGCTGATGTCATTTTAAATTTTTCATAGCATATTGTCATTATTTTCTAATTTAATTTATATTACATACCTGCACATGCATCTCTCAACTTCACAACTGCTATTAAACTGGCTGACAATGAATCGAATTCCACACCTAAGCTCAATAATTCATTTCTTACAAACCAAGCTACCAAGAATCCTTTGCTCTTTATTATATTGTATAAATAGATAAATTCTCCACTAGTTCATAGCATACATTGACTTTTTTTTAAATTACCTGACCCATGTTATGTCCTTCTACACACAATTTTGGCTTGCTGATGTTTGTTACTATTGCGTGTTTGAATATATATGTACACACACATACAAGCATACATATGCAATATATGTTTTAATGCATGTTAAAAATGCATATGTGTGTATATAGCATATATGCACACATGAGATATGATTATTAATATTTGGCTCAGTGAAATAATAAAAGCTTTATTTAAAAACTTTTAAAAATTGTTGATTTTAAAAATTTTCACCATTTTTGAATATTATTAAACTACCCATATTTGTGTAATTTTTATTAGTACAGAACTTAGATACTTTTATAAAGAATTATTTTAAAATTTTATATACATGTTCTGTAGCTGTTTTAATATCTTCAACTGGGTATTATATAGCCATTTTATTTCTTTTTATTATTGTATGTGGTATTTATTTACTTATTCTCTATTTTTTCATCATATTACTTTGAACAGATATTTTGTTATTATTATTACTTTTGTGAAATCAAATTTACTTATTGCAGTATATGCTTGTTTCTTTGTCTCTGTAATTATGATCAAAAGAGTGATATAGGGATGAACTGAAATTAGAGAAAAGGATTTATGAAATAATGTGTTTTTAATAAATGTAACCATCATTTAAAATTTATATAATGCTGATTATAAGTTTTTAAACTTTACATAAAAGTAATAATAAAATTAGTACTGTTCACTTTTAATCATTTCTTCAATTAAAATTTTATTCAGACATGCTTTAAGGTATATCTTTGAATCTGATTTTTTTCTTGCATTTAATGTATAACTAATAAAAATCTTTATTCTAGCATTGATAAATGAATGTTCTCCCAAAAACAATGCAGTGTGTTCCACTTTCTTGATTATCATAAGTGAACATTAAAATAACAACTAGGATATCTTGGCTGGAAACAGTTGATTAGAACTTGAAGCTTATATGGAATATTTAGACTCATAAGGAAGATTGATTTACTCACTAGTTGGTATTAAGAATTACTTTTAATATCTGTTATATATTTAGACTGCTTATAAATAAGATTTTTGACTTGTTAAACTTCAAATATTTTAATGAGAAAAATATTAATAGAGCTGTCTGCTTTTTAAATTTCTTGAATCTCTTCTCAGATCGTCTGCTGTTGGGTTTTTTCTAAAAAACCCTACGATTATTGATGTCAGCATATGATTTCTTTAATTCTGATTAGTTTACCTCCCAAACCAACTTGAACAATTTTTTAACTTAAAGATTTTTTTTGTTTCTATTTGAAAATACTTGGAATCAATAATAAAAAAATAATTTATGAATGAATTAATTTAAGTCCTTTCTTTAAGAGCAAGGTTCAGTTCTGATCATCTTTTTTAATAAATGACATTACTTGAATTTAAATATAAAATTTAAGAATAAATATTTTTGTTTACAAAATATAATTGCAATAATTTCAAAATAAATTCTTATTTTGAAGTAAATAATTATTCCTTCTTTCATTAAATAATGTTTTAGCTCTTTACTCTTAAAGGAACAATGGATTAAAATAAATTAAAGTCAAATCTATCAGTAATGAATGTTTATTTAGATTGACTTCTATTGTATTAATATTATATAATAAGTTATATGTAATATTTATTATGGCTGTAGCCTCAAGAACATGTTTATAAAAATGTGATAGTATTATAAATGATTATAAATACCAATTATTAAATATCTTCAGAATTCCATCTTTAAACCCTATATTTTAAATCATTTATTAGTTTTATCCCCAAGTTTATATCTTTACTACTATTTAAATCACAAATTCAAAATTTTAAAACTATAATCTATATCTTATATGCTATTCTTACCCTAGATAACCAATCAAAAGTTATAATATATATAGTAACTTTAAGGACAATAGGGGTAATCAGATAGAATCTCATATTACAATGTCCCACAATTGCATGGCCATTAGTACCAGTATAGAAGTAGTGGTCCCATAAGTTGGGTGACAATTGTAACTATATGTTACATTAAACCTGAATTATAAGGAGATAGGAAACCATTATCATCACTAAATAAACAAAATGTAAAATTTAATATAAAAATGAACATGAGAGATCAGGACAGAAGTATCTATAAGTTTACCAGCACAACACAAAAGTAATTATCATTCATTAATGATCAACAATAATAATAAATTAACAGTCAATGTTGTCACTGGATTTGCAATAGTCCACATAAGACCAAGTTATGTATTTAGTCATTGTCAAACCTATGGCAGGTAAACAAACAATAATTATCTGTATCCACATATTTAGGTGTTAGTCCATCAAAATATTTCAATAAGTCAAATAATGCTGAGATACTATCCTTATCATCATCAATGCTCTGCCCACTTGATACCATTAATAAATGTGCCAAAATTAAATTTGTAAAGAAATAATTAAAATGTAGTTCATGGATTTTAAAGAATATCTTTTTGGATCAATCCAGGATTACAGAAGTAATAAAATCATCATCCACTGGATGTACATTACACTAAACATGAACCCCAAATCCATATATAACTTATGCACAAATTTAGCACAGGAACCAAGGAGTCTATAAACTATTATTATGGCCAAGACATAATCAAAGCAGCTTATTATAAATCACTACAAATAATTCTTTTTACCCCATTATTATTAGTAAATTTTTTATTGGGATTATTAAATTAATTCTAGAACATTCAACTGTCATTAAAGAAAATCACACACACTGCAATTTAACAAACAAGAATGCTAAAAGATTGTTTAAAACTTCTGTTGTTCTATGCAATAAATTAGTAGAAACTGCTTTCTTCTTTAGCAGCTGGATTAAGACCTATTGCTGTTTTTTCAACAGCCTATTTAGGAATATTTTTTACTTATCAGACACTTACATCTTCTGACATATTCCCACTCCTATTATTTTTTTCTAAAACAATCTTGCCTACAAGCCAATCACAAGCTGTCTTTAATCAGATAATTTTTATAAAACCAATTAGGTAAATTTGTACACATATAATTGTTCAGGTATTTCTCTCCATCAAAGATACTGAAAAACAAGTCAAGAACTTAAATTAACATCATCAAATTCTTGTCATTACTTTCCAATAAAAAACTACAGTGACAAAGAAAACAAGATAATCAGTTAATTACACTGATTTGATTTTTCTTGTATTGAAGACATAAATAGAAAAAAACTGAAATAAAATTTTTTAAATTATTAATATTTTATTTATTTTTTTATTAAAAATATACTATTAAACATAAAACATTATCTCTTTTAAAAGGATAAAATTAATATTTATTAAATAATTTAAGAAAAAGAGAAAAATTATTTCCTCTCAGCATATTTTTATAGTTTAAATTGCAACTACTAATTAATTGCAATAACTGAAAAGAAAAAAGACAGCTTGATTATATTATTTTATAAATTTATCTTCCCTCTGCAATCATTTAGAACTTATTAAAATATTCCCATAATTGAAATCAAATTAACAAATTTAATGTTAGAGAATTTTTCATACTATCACTTTGGGATTTTAAATATTTAGCTAAAGGAAAACTCATTATAAAAAATATGCATGAGAAAATTAAATATTATTTTCCCATTAATTTAATTAAACATGAGGAACAAGATGGCAACCATCTAATTATTTTTAATGCAGCTATGTGTACAACTGGTTACTATATATATATGTTAAAACGAAGATTTGCATGGGTTAAATATTTAAAATACATATTTTGCGGGTTCATCTGTGTTAAAAAACTTTTAATATTCATATACTGATGTTTCGACTTGGTCACACAAGTCATCCACAGAGTTATAAAAAGTAGACTGGTGGTTGTAGAGGTGCTATAATCACTGATTTGAATAAAATGTTAAAATTCCACCAATAGCAAAAATGTTAAATTTAGGAATGTTTTTTAAAAAAATCTTTCCAAATAGGAGGAAGTTTGCATGTATCATCTTGCTTATTGATACAATCTGGCCTTTTAAGTATGTCAATGGCTTCTCTAATTTTGCACTGATAGAGATTATCACATCTGAATATGATCCTGGTACTAGAAAAATCAATTTTATGATCTGAATCTATAGTATGGAGTGAGAGTGCTGATGATGATGAGTGTTGTTTAACTACATTAGCATGCTCATCTCTCCTAACACTCATGTGACAATTACTCATACCTATGTAAGAAGCTTTACAATTTTTACATCAGATTTGATAGACACCATGAGATTCAAGAGGGATTGAATCTTTAGGCTTGGTTATTATATTGCTGATCTTTAGATGAGCAGAAAATGCTGTATCTATAATATAGTGTTTTAATATACGTCCGATACTGTCTGTAGTTTGTTTTACATATGGAACACAAATCCTAATAGCTGATTTATCATTTTTTTGTTTCCTATTTTGTCTATTTTGGGCTTGAAATAAGGCTTTTTTTATAAATTTGTAATTATAGCTATTTGCTAATAAAACACTATTAATATGATTTATTTCTTCTTTCAGATGTGTCTCATCTGAAAGGTTAATTGCTCTATTTAAAAGAGTTTTGGATACAGAAACTATCTTGAGTTGGGTGATGATGAGAATGGAAATGTAAATATCTGTCTCTGTGTGTATCCTTTCTGTAAATATAAAAAGATAAACTATTTGGTGCTTCCAAATGTTGAATATGATAAATTATTTGTTTTGATTACAATCTGAACTTTCCAATACTTTCAAAGTTCATATATAATTTTGCAGAATTTATTTTATTTCTAAATATCTATAAAATTAATACAAAATTATTATATTTTGATATAGAATAATGACTTAGTAATATAATTAAAATCAAAAGCTTGCAGCTAGGTAAAACTATTAAATATGTCAAAAATCAAGTAAACAAAAAGGTTAAAATTTTCTTCTTTTTAATATTTAATTCACTTATTCTCAAATGCTAATAACTGCTCAAACATCAATCTATTACCATAGAAACTGTTAAAACAGCAACAACTCTCTCCTTCCACCTCTACATCTAATGTATATGATGATAACCAATGATCACTAAAGATTTGTGCATCAAAATTCTTATTTGGGGCCTAGTCATCCAATATTCACAGATCTCATTGTAGTGTACAACTTTTATCACTGAGGAGATTTGAACCTAATATAATGCTCTCAGATCTAGCTGCAAACTAGTTTGAGGGGATTGGATGAGTAAACCCTAGTCAGAAATTTGAATGTACAAAGCTTCACACTCAACACACTCAACAGTATTACAGTTTTCAGAGAGTTGCAAATGAATTACATTTTACGGAAACAGCATTTTTTATTAATTCTGAATGCATATTCGTAAATAAATAAATATACATATTTTTTAAAATAATATTAAGAAAACACACATAATTTAATAACTCCCTATCATTGATGTGTTGTTTACTCCATCTTTCTTTATTTATTTAAGTTCTCTGCTCCTTCATGACTTTAATTTTTTTCTGAAGTATATCAAATGAATTCTTTAATCCCTACTTTATTAGCAAAACATTTCCATTAGTGATTACTGATGCTGGCAAATTGAAAGTGGTAATATGTCGGAATATTTCTATCTTCTACTATAAAACGTTGAATGTCTAGAAAAATTTTAAATTTTTTAACGTTTTCAAACATAAAGAAGTAATAATTCACAAATAGATAGCTCAGATTAGTAAATTACACAACATTTTGAGTGATTATATTCTCTGCTTGTCTTCAGGTGCTGCAGGCCTGACCAGTGACAATGTTAGCATAAACGTTGAACGAGATCATTTTAGAATAAAAGTTGGCCTTTTGAGATAATCTAATGTCAAGATATCTTCTTGGAAAAATAAAAGTAAAAATTTATAGGAAACCAACACACACTGTTAAATACTGGGCATATACATCCAATCATACCATAAACACAAAACTCTGAATTATACTACCACTATGCAAAAGAGCAAACGAAATTTGTTCAGATACCAAAAACTTGAAAAATGAAAAAATCTACATGGAACAAACTCTCATGAAGAATGATTATCTATCAACTCTCAATGAGAAATCTTTTATTATTTTCACAAAGAAAAACCCCCCAAAATAGCAATAATTGATACTATAGTATATATTCATAATTACTAGGAATTGTGAAGAAATTAAAATAAATCTGCAATTAATAACACATTAGAACAATATAACATCAGTTGGTCCAGCTCACCGCTCATATACATTATATGAGCAATTTCCCAGGGCGCCAATTCTATTAATGAATAGAATAATTTAACAATTTATTTGATTTATAATTAAGACTGAGACTCTTTTACTTATGTCTATCTTACAGCTTAGCTCATCATGAGGTTATAGGAAGTTCATAACATATAGGATATAAATAAACGAAGGGTGAAATACTACAAACCACTAAGTAAAATATAAACATTATTTACTAATTAGCCAAATAATAAAGGCTAGCCAAGTTTTATTTATTCAAACTAATAAAATATAATTTCAATTTGATCTCTTCCATCATCTAGTTATACACTATATTAGATCAATATAACTTTGACAGAATAGAAAAGCATAACATTAAATAACTATATTATTTTACACATCCTAATTTAAATAGTTAAACCAATGTTAATTTAAGAATATAAAATCCGATGTCAGGGAATCTATAATACAGTTTGCTTATAGAAACTATATTAGCCAGTAGTTTATAACTCTAAATTATAATAAAAATATAATGAAATAAATTGAATAATGTCTTACTGGGCTAGCACTTAGATAATCAAAGAAATAGGATATCTTATTATACTCTGTG